>ML780504.1:273572-307804 GCA_009831015.1 Picea engelmannii | reverse complement strand
TAACATAAATCTTATGGAGGTTAACTTGGCAACATGAGAAAAAATCTCACCAAAATCAATTCCCTCAACCTGGGAATAACCCTTTGCTACTAACCGAGCTTTGTATTTCTCCACTTTTCCTTCTGCATTCAGCTTCTTTTTAAGGACCCATTTGCTGCTAATGGGCTTTCTTCCAGTTGGAAAATCCACTAGATCCCAAGCCTCATTCTTATCCAATGATGTCATTTCTTCATTCATGGCCCTTTTCTAGAGATTTGCATCCTCTGAATCCACTGCCTCCCTGACAATTCTAGGATCATCATCAGTGATAGACAAAGCAAAATTTTAATGGAAATCAGATGGAGTATACCTTTCCGGTAGCCTTCTTTCTCAGACCGATCTCCTCAATACTAGAGTATGAGGATATTCTTCTTTTGATTCTTGTTCTTTTGTAGAGTCTGACTCGTCATCTTTTAAATCAAATTCTATTTTCTCTAGTTCTTCCTTACTTGGTAGGACTTCCTGTTTAACATCATCCTTCATTTCTCTAAATACCACATCTCGGCTATACACTACCTTCTTAGTTTATGGGTTCCAAAGCTTATAACCTTTGAGACAATCTTTATATCCAATAAAGATACACTTTTCGGCCTTCTTATCTAGCTTACTCGTGTTTTCCTTTGGAACATGAACATATGCATCACATCCAAATACCTTGAGATGTGTGAGAGAAGTTTCCTTACCAGTCCATACCTCTTGTGGAGTCTTGTCATCCAATGTTGATGAGGGTGATCTGTTGAACAAGTAACATGCAGTACCCACTGCCTATGCCCAGAATTCTTGTCCTAACCCGACACCACTGAGCATGCACCTTGCTTTTTCCATTAACGTCCTATTCATCCTTTCTGCAACTCCATTCTGTTGAGGTGTATATGGAGTAGTATTATGCCTTGCTATACCACACTCCTTACAAAATTCTTCAAATTCATTCGCACAGAACTCTCCGCCATTATCTGTCCTCAACACCTTAATTCTTTTCTCTGTTTGATTCTCAACAAAAGCCTTAAACTCTTTAAACCTGTCAAAGCCTTCGGATTTCTTCCTGAGGAAATATATCCAAGTATTCCTCGAGAAGTCGTCTATAAATGAGACATAATACATAGATTTTCCCAATGATGGGACTGACACACGTCCAAAAACATCACTGTGAACTAGCTGTAAAATTCCTTATGCCCTCGTTGCACCAGAGGGGAATCTTACCCGATTTTGCTTCCCATATAGACAATGTTCACAGAAATCAAAATCCAGAGAGAAGTTAGACATACCTTCAACCATACCTTTACCGTGTAGTAGTTGAAGACCCTTCTCTCCGATATGCCCCAGTATTTGATGCCACATCATAACCTTTTCTCCAGAGACTGTAGGAGTTATTTCTTCTTCAACTCCAATATCAGGAACAATGGAACTATTACATCCACCACTAATAGTGCTTCCTTGCAGCTTATACAGAGTTCCAAACCGAACTCCTTTTAGCAACACCATTGTTCCTCGAACCATCCTACAGGTTTCCTTTTCAAATATTGTTTTTACCCTTGCATCATCCATTTTACTTACAAAAATCAAATTTTTGGCCAAACCTGGAATGTGCAGAACACCAGGCAGCGTTCTAATCCTTCCATCTATGAGCCTCAACTTGAATTTTCCTCATCCTATGATTCTGTTTGTCGAATCATCACCTAAGAAAACATTACCTCCACGATACCTTTCATATTCACAGAACCACTCCCTGTGGGGAGTCATATGAAAGGATGCACCAGAGTCAACCAATCATGCCTCATGATCTGCATGTGTGCTTAAAGAAGCCAAGTACACATCCCCTCATTCTTCCTTGGAGGACTTTTCTTATGTAGAATGAGATTCTTCAGATCCCTTCTTTTTCTCAACTTTGGATCTACATTGCTTGTTGTAGTGCCCTTCTTTTCCACATCTCTAACATACCCTTACAAATTGATGCAGCCCCCCATCTTCCCCGTAAGGTTGTGCGACCTCCCAGTCTTAGATCTTCGATTCTCGAGTCAAAAGACTCTCTGGAACCTTAAAGGTCCCCCTATGTATCTAAACACAGGCCCCCTCGGCTTCTTGGTGCAGGTTTGATAGCAACCCACGACCTTCTCGTTCGCTCTATTGCGAAAACTCAAAGTGTCGGTGTTAGCTCCTTTTCGGATAAGCCCCCTCTTGGTGTGACTTGGGGCTATGACCACGTGATTGCGGGTTCAGTCACAAGCGGTTTGGAGTCAAATTACTTTTGGGCCCACAATGCTCCTCCAGCCTCCACGTGTCCTCCTGACGAAACCAAGGTTCGAATTGCGGTTCGCCCTCGATATCTTAAACTCCTCGCAACTTTTGTCTTTGCAATGGCATGGGAACGTCGATCTCATGATCTTGATGATAATGTCCAAATTCACGATTCAAATCTGCGTCCTTCTTATCTACGGACTAGATCATCTCCCTCTAAATCAACGATCAAGGTCTCTTCGTGATTCCGGACTCCAGGAGTTTGAAATCTCAAACCCAACTCTCTTCCATACTCCAACCTTCCGGAGTTGACGATCTACGAACACATGTCACGTAAATCAACGGTCCTACCTTCACTTCGGTTGATTGACCCTCAACTTAGATCAATGGTCCAACGACTCCCTTCTCAATCGACGCTCAAGATTTCCTCCAGGTCTTTGGACTTGTGAGATCTCAAATCTCAAATCTCTTTTTCCCAATGACTTTTACCTAGAGTCTAAGACCCACTGATGCGTGTCCCTCCTGATCCAACAATCAAGGATTACTTCAGGGATTTCAGATTTGCGCCACGTCTCCTCTAAATCCAACGACTCTTCGGGCTTTGGGTGTTTCAAGTTTCAACTTCTGCCTTCCTCTAGATCTTCTGACCTGCTGACACGTACCCTCCTGGATTCAACGGTCCATATATGCTCCATCTCTTCGGCTCTCCACACTACAGGAGTCTCAAAGTTCAAACTTGACTCCTTATGCACTTGCGATATCTGACAGACCACACTCACTTGACCGATCCAATGTCTGATGTTCAATCCAGACGATCTGACATTTCAGATTTGTTCGGATGATCGAACGACTGAGATTCCACTTCGGCGTTCCAGGGCTTCGAACTTTGGGAATCTCAAGTTTAAAATCGTTCCTCCTCTTGAACTCACAACAACCAATGGCTATGATTCATCCTGGTGATTCGATGCTTAATCTTCGCTTCCGATGACCTGATGGCTTAGGTCTATCCTGTTGATCGGATGGTCAAGATTCTATTCCGGGGTTCCGGACTTCGAGAATCTCAAGTTTCAACTCCGATAGATCCTCTCTCCTCTGTGCGCGAAGTGCTAAGGCTCGTACACTTCCTTATGACCTAACGACTGTTGATCTTGTTCCCTATGATCCAACAATCATGATCGTTCTTCCTCCTGAGCTTTTGATATCTCCCCAATTTAGAAGATTTATCAGTTTTCAAAGGTCTCGAACCTTTGTTCCTTCTACGGATCTGACTCTGGGATCTTGTCAACACTTGTGAAAGTGTTATCTCTTCTGAGATTATGTCCTTTAAAGGATTTTGATCTCCCACGCACACCTTGCGTTCTCGAGATTTTAAATAACTCAATTCGAAGGATTTTCTTGAAAAGAAATTGCTTCTCGCCCACCTGGCGTTCCTCTGCGCTGGTTCTTCGAAGCTTGTTGGCTTCTTCACGCTGTGCACACCTTGCACCTGGTCTGAGTTTCCCTGGTTCTCTCTGAACTTCTCTAAGCCAATCCGAGACTCAGTCGACGCACTCCTTGCATTCAAGATGCACACCTTGCATACAAGTATCAAAAGAGACACAATTGAAACTCATCCAGTTTCCTCGTGAACTCATACAGTCAATCTCTAGAACAATCATACATGAACGAAAATAAACTAAAGAACACACATAATAACATTCATTCAATCACACATGAAATGAACATAGTCCAAGGATTTGGGACAATTTCTGTATGTTCTATTCATTCATGAAAAACAAAAATAACATAGTATTTCTTCTACTCTACTCTGTTCTACTGATCTTTATCTTCTTCTCCCTATTCTATCTATCTATTACAATACAACAATGAAAAACTATCTAAGGACTGGCTCTACAAGCTCTCTTGTCCTATCTGAGATCTATCCTATCACACTCAAAGTTGTTACCTACTTTGTTTTATTACAATAACTACCATTTATTGCCAGATAGAGTCAACACTCCATCTCTGCAATCTCTTATAGTCCTTCACGACTTTACAAACAAGTTACCATTTAAAATTGTTGTTTACAAAATATCCCAACAACCGATTTAAATTTTGAAATTAATGTTTGATTTGAAATTATGGCATTGCTGAGATGTCATTTGTTTGCCTCCATGTGTGCGTTGTTGACTTTGAAGGCGATGCTCCTGCTTCACAAACTTTCTGGGAGATTTAGATCTACCCTTAGACTTAGATCTCCCACTTGAGAAGTTAGATCTATTTATTTCCTGGGATCGTCCTCTTGCAAGGATATTCTTCTGTCTCATCTCCTCCGACAACAAGGATGAGACCACTTCATCAAACTTCAAGGCATTTGTATTACTACCTATGGCCACAACCAGACTATCCCACGAGTCTGGCAAAGAACACAGTAAACTAATACATTTATCTTCATCTTAAATTTTAATCTCAACAAATACTAACTGACTTACCACAGTATTGAAGGCGTTCAAATGCTCTACCACCGAGTCTCCATCTCTCATCCTTAGGTTATACAACTTATTTTTCAGGAATAGTTTATTTACGATGGACTTAGACTGATACAACTTCCCCAACTTTTCCCATAAATCCTTGGTTGTAGCTTCCTCTGACACATCCAATAATACTAAATCAGAGAGACACAGTCGGATTGTGCTCTTTGCCTTTCGATCCAACTTTTTCCAATCATCTGTTGAAGTTCCTGTAGGTGCAATACTTGGATCTATCACGATCCACTGATCTTTGTCCACCAACAGATCTTCCATCTTGAGCTTCCACAACTCAAAACTTTTCCCATTAAACTTCTCGATCTCCATATTTGAATTGCTTGCCATTTCTTTTCACCTGAAAAATCAATACCACAGATCTCCCACTGTAACAAGGCTTATCACAATCCTGAGCCAAACCCTTGACCACAAAGGCATCCTCCTAAAGCCAACAAAGATCTGATACCAAATGTTGATTTTGACCTTGTACAATATCTGTTGCAAACAAATATTCAGTAAAAGAACAAAAAATATACAATGGAAAATACAAACATTACACAGAGATTTTTCCCCTGGAAACCCAAACCGGGAAAACCAACATATTTTATATTCATTCATAGTGATACATTGTTTACAATACAATATACATATAGGAGCCATCGACATCCAAAACCCTAACCTAATGACCTGGATTAGTCAACAACCCTAATTCCTTAACCAGAAATAGAAAACCATCGACAAAGAAACCATGTGCCGAAAAACCACTTAAAATATGTGACATGTTTTTTGAGGCAAAAAAAAAATTCCCTTACGTGCTGCCCCCAAGCCCTTGCACGCCCGACGCATACGCTCAGACACTACTACTCATGCAAAGAATATAACACATACCCAACAGACCAAGGTTAGATATGTAACCTTTTATTCAGATTGAATAAGAGAACAAGAGAGCAGAACGCTCAAGGAATGTTGGTTTTCTCGGTTTGGGTTTCGAGGGTAAAATATCTATGTATTGTGTGATTGCTTTGTCATTTACATTCTTGACTAAATTCTTCTTCTCCTCTGCTAGGTTTAGTGTGTAAGTGTCTCTCATTTCCTGACAGGTTGAGTACAATCAACATTGGGGAATGTGAGAGTCAACATGCATGGGTAAACATGGAAATTTGAATGGGTATGGTAGGCATTTTTTACAACCAATTTTTGGGACAACAAGAGGAAGTAGAGTGACAGAGCTTAAAGGAAGCCATAGTGGGTATTTGCGGCAGCTTGTTGGAGCTATAAATTCATGAAGAAACAGGTTGTTAGGTTGATAGAGTGAGTTTTTGCATAAGAGATTACCTAGCCACAAGTGAGCTTCCTGCTGTGAGTTTTTCATGTTGCAACTGACATCCCTGGAGTCCCCGGTAAGAGAGATTCCTATACAACTTGTGCTAGAGCCTTGGATGGAAGTGGGAAGGCTTGAGGGACTATGTGTAGTCAAGGGGGATTCCATTCCTTGGGTTGTGCAGGTTGAGGGGAAGAGAGCTAGAGGATGGGGATAGCTATAGGGAAAATCAATTTGTTGTGGGTAAAAGTGGGTTGTGAGTGGACAATGGAGAGACACCCTTTCTTATGGATTTGTAGACCCAACTTGAGGGTGATTTGCTGCTAAGATTTGGAGTAACAAATCTACGGTTGGGTGGAACTTTTTTCCCGTACAATTGATTGCGCAGTTGGTTAAAAAGATAAGTGATTTGTCTATATTACATTGTTTTTATTTATGGGTTTCATTTGTTGTGTGCATATACTCTGTTCTTGGGTGAATTATATGTTGATATGCATATGTTTAATTGGTTGTGCATAAACTCTATGATTTTGAGTAAATCAACGTTGCTATGTTAATGTTACTTTAGTTGCATTCATGTTTTAAAAATGTCGTTAGATACATGGATGTTTTAGCATGTTGGACATATTTAACTGATGGTTTGTGCATTTAAATGGAATTGCATGCATGGCTGTAGATATTTCTGCTAGCTGCATATGTTTTTATCTTGTTGTTTGCATCTAATTAAAATGGGTATTGGAATTGTTTTTATGGGGTTAGTAGTGGGGGACACTACACAGAGTCAGAGCTAGAGTTAGAGCCATGTTCCAGAGAAACAGACAAAAGGCACATTAATCCAAATTGGTCCTCTAAGCTTTCAGAGACCAAAAATCCTCTCAGTTGGGAGGTGTGACCCGAAATGGATCCAAACACAAAGCAATGGTTGTAAGCCCTCAATATCTAAGGAAATTTAGCAATTAATGAATGTTATATGAACTATTAAAGACAATGCAAATTTAAAAGTAAATGAGACAAAAGAGAGAAAAAATATAAATAAATGAAAAAATAAAAAATAATAGGAGAGAAAAGACTAGGGAATGGGAATGAAAGGTTAGGCCTATTGACCTTCCCATTACCCCAACTCTCCCTATTTCTTTTTATACTTTCACTCTTGAAGGGTTTTTTGGTCAAGGGGAGTATGCACAGAGAACCATGCACTGCATTGTAACTGGAGATTGCCAAAATGAAAATTGAGCAACCATTCAAAGTTGGTTTTCTTGTTTGGGTTTCCAGGGTAAAATGTTTATCTTAGGCCATGTTTAAATTGTTGTGTGAATTCCTTATTGTATGCTCAAATTTTGTTACTTGATTCAATCATGAGTTAATGCACAAATTCTCATTAAATTATATATTCATGCAACAATGTATTTAGTTGGTCGATTCACTGGTGGTACATAATGGTTGATGAAAGCTAAGCCTTGTTGAAACTACAATGCCCTCTCTCAATTAGATAATTATTCTTCGGGTGATATTTGGCATGCCATTGACCATGTGTTTTAGTCCAATATGAATCGAATTCTTTGTGTGATGGTGAATTCATGTTGAATTCAATCTTTGTCAAATGTTTGGGTAATTGCAACAACTGAGAGACTCGAACTGTAGAGTCAAATTTCCAATTAGATCGATGGCCCATGAATTATAGTTGTTACTCCTTAGTTGCTGATTATATCCCTTGTATTCAACTACATTGCTATCCTCACATTATTAGGGTCTAAACCACCCGAGAGAGGGGTGAAGTGGATGTTGTATACTACTTATTGCTTATCCTTGCGGTTGCACATAGTGAATTCCTTGCCCTTGAGGCCTTACATAGGTTGTACATGACCATACGATGGTCGTATGAGCCGTGCACATCACTAGAGGGGTTATTCCTCTTCCCTTTTGGTTGAACACTGAGCTGGGTCTTGTTCCAACACCTAATTGGTGAAATTAACTCACACATGGTTTCAATTCCTCAATCAATTCAAACATTGAGCCAACACCCTAACATTGCATTATTTACCCAAACATGGATGTGTCCCTTCGATTTGTTGAAGAGGAATACAATCTCCACCAGAGCAATCAATGTGAGCATCTAGGAGGAATCCACGGGTACCATCGATTTGATAGAAGGAACGAACTTGATTTAGTCTCATAAGAGAAATTAAATTGTTTTCCATTGATTTTGCTAAATAACAAATCATGCATGTCAAAGAGATAATGTCCCCAATTACCAGAAGAAGAATGGACTGTTAGGTAGCATGGTCTCGGACAATCTTTGAAATTCAGGTTTGGTAATACAATTGTTCTCTTTAATATGTTTACCTCTCCAATTCATTAAATACCACATGAATTTAGTGCCTCTCATTTAGAGTGGCCATAACGATTTATTCTTCCTCTTATCACCTTTTCGTTGTTCTAATAATCTTCAACATGTGGAAAAGTTTCCATTGAGCCTCCTTACAGTGATTGGTATTAAGTGGTAGTTTAGCCTGTGATGGTATCCTCTACTTAAGTAGGGGCAAGCTCCTCATTAGCTAGCTCGTCTAACCAACCATTACAGGGTCAACTTTGAGGGAAAGACTTTATATCATTATGATGTTAACATTGAACCTAGACCTCAGCTGGAGACCCTCTTACAAAGAAGACCATATAGTTTACTATTGTTAATTGCCTAACAATCCTAACCACCTTTGCAAGAATGGAAGGAGATGAAAGATGTAAACCTACTTTTAGATGCAATAATTCATAGTATGCATTATTACATATACTTGTAGTTAGACTAGGTGATAATCATTCTCGTACATCTTCATTTGAAGATGATGACCTATATCATACAATGATCATCGTGACACTAAGGGTCATTCAATACATAGAAGACAAGTTGTTTTGCGTTCAATTTGCATTGTGAACATAAATCTTGGAAACCTTATGAAAACAAAGGACTCATATAACATTGGGTTCAAGAACAATATATAATAGTTTCCTCTTGTATTATTGTCGGCTCTTAAAACAGAGCATTGCATATATGAATGAACTCTAGCCTTGAAGTAGAGAAGCATAACTAGTCCTTGTATGTCTACTTGGTGATTAACAATTGAGAAGCCAACTCAAAGACATGATAAGTATTGCTTGTTAGTTGGTTGTTTCATGTGCAGGTTATACTAAATAATAGCGGGAAATTGATTGGCATATTTTTTTCTTTTTGACAAAAACTGAAAAAAGATTTATATATAAAAGGCGTGACCGAGGTCGCTAAGTACAAAAGAGGATGCTGGTATAGGAGACCAACTACATAATTTTCATCAGAGGCTTACTACAAAGAGTTTTTCATTTATTCTACTAGCAAGATCTAATCTTATCTTCTTAAATTATCTTGTTGGGAAAGTGTTTGTCTTTTTAGTTGACTTGCTAGCCTAGCTTTGTGTGACCATTGGTTGAGAGGGTGCATGTGTTTTCTTCTTCTTTCTAACTTCTATCCACCCATTTTCCATTGAGGTGCCTATGTTTTCTGGATTGTCTTGAAGTGGATCTTCCTGCTTTTCCTGAATCAAACTCTCAACTACCTTAGCTTGAACCACTAATGCTTCAGCTTTGATAACCTCATATGCCCAACTTGCTAAAGGGATGAAGTTGGGGAGATCCTGCCTAACTTTGCCCGAATCTGGAGAATCCAAAGCCTCTTTTTTTGCGAGCTTCTGAGGTGTTTCTGGCTTCCTATCGGGATGTTTGGTGATCTGTGAAGTGCCATTGAGCTCCTCTATTTCAGAATTTGAGCCATCCAAAGCAGGGATTGGATTTGGAGAGTCCCCAGTGGAGGGAGCGAAGCTAGCTTGAGCCTCCTTGATCCCTTCCACAGGAGTGTCATCAGATGAAGAAACATCCTTGGACATTGGTTGATGATCAATGTGGGATCCAACCCACCAAGTTGATTTTCTTTGTTTTCGGGCTTTCGGAGGGCCCCTCGGACATTGGGCTGCCAAATGTCCCGTGGAAAAACACGCTCGGCATCGTAGAGCTATTTTTTCATAATCCAGATTTTGTGTCCATGAGTAATTATCTCCCGTCAGATTGATTTCGGCTGGAAATCCTTTGTTGAAATCCATTTCTACACAGATCCTGGCATACGTGCAAATGTTGTATTTTTCTGTTTCAGGGCATCTATAATGGAACCTGCCTAAAGAATTCCCGATGGAGCGGAGAGAAGAAAGGCCCCAAAGATGCAGGGGCAAGTTTGGGAGCCGAACCCAAATAGGGGCTAAAGACAACGAGTCTTTTGAAGGATCAAAAGAAGGAGTCTAGGGTTTCAGGCATAAACCAAAGCTACCCCAGAACTAGGGGCCATATCTGAAGATCAAATCTCTATCTTCTTTAAGATCAAACTCAACAATGAAAAAACCTCGATCACAAGGGTGAATGAAGACATCACCTTTTAGATCTGGTGCCCAGAATCTCGAAATCCAATCGTGAAGATCGACAAGCCGAGGCCAGAGGCCATTAAAATGACAAAAGAGTGTCGTGGGGTTGAGATGGGCTAATTTAGAGATAACGTCCTTCTTCAAATAGATGGTAGGTGCCGGAGCCTCATGCACCAAGCTTGATGAGGGGTTTAAATTTCGCTTGACAACGACCCGGAACGAGCTTCCCTGGAAGACATCCGTAGCAGGGGGAGATCCCTTGGATGGACACCTCGTCGGCCCACCAGAAGGAAGGGCGGAACCGAAGCCTAGAAGAGCAAGATCTTCGACGGATGATGAAGCCTCCATTGTTGAGCCTGCAAAAAACCCTGCACACACAGGGCGACCACTGTAAAAAAAAAGCGGGCGACCAAGGTTAAACCCTAGCCGCACGAACTAGAACGCCGGAAGGGCTCTGCGCACCCCTGCTCACCGCACAACCCATCGTCCTAAAACACTGGCGCTTCGTCAATAACTGCACAGAAACCCTCATCCTATTCTATTTATATGTAAAATTGTTCTTGATTGACATATTACAACGTTGCATGTTTGTAAAAGAATATGGAGTAGAGAAGTTTACACTTAACAGTGTAATGTTAAAATAAGGCTTGCAACTATTAGAACAAAATAAGTTTCTATATAGGATCAAGGAACCAAATAAGTTTCTATATAAGATAAGATCGAGAACATAAATCAAATATAATTTTGCATAGTATGTGTGTTATTGAAACAAGTGAGCTATAAGCCCTTCAATTATGAATCACATTAAACCTTTTTTGCTTTAGTTTACTATAACTACAATTATAATGATATATTATTATTTATTTAAAAAATGTTGAATATATTATATTTAAAAAAATTTATATTGTTAACTTTTTTTTGCTTAAGTTTACCATAACTACAATTATAATGATATATTATTATTTATTTTTTATTTAAAAATGTTGAATATATTATATTTAAAAAAAAAATTATATTGTCATGGAGATAGTTTTTGGTTTAATGCATAAAATTAAAATAAATATTATTAAAAAACATATTCTCAATAATGTCGTCGACATTACTATTTAGATAAATTTTGACTACTTAAAAAAAAAAAATACCAACCCCATCTATCTACCAGTCAAATCGTGAGTAACACTCGCAATGACACACAGCAAACCTTGAGAAGCACCCTATTCATAACAGTATAAAGTAGGAAAAATACAGCTGGCTTTTGACAGTATCGCTTTTCGTTTGACTTTAAGATTGGATTCTTCTATTGTTCCTTTTCCTTTTCAATGGACGACTGGATCAAACTTACCAGATCGATTGCTATGGAGGACTAGAGATCAAATCGCAGGCTCTCTTTCTGAAATAAATGGTTGGTAGCTCTGTCGTTGTATGATTTACTCGAATGCTTACTTTACACATCCTGTTTTTGTAGGGTAGATTACTGAATATATCTTTTTTTAGCCTCTGCTATTTACAAATTTACCAAACTAGCTTTGACCATCAAGAAAGCCCGTTAATTAGGATTTCTGTACACCAAATTTTCTGATTAGAGCTAAAGCTCTCTAGAATTATTCCAGTCTTGTATTTGCAGGTGAGAAATTCGACTTGTGGGGGTTTTGGGCTGCTTTTCTTTGGTCTAAAAAATCACAAAATTCGTGCAGTAAACAAAATGGTTGTCCCGAAGAAAGTCTGTAGCAAAATGGGTTTTCTGAAAAAACCATAAATCTGGTCAAGGTCCGGGGTTTGTGTATTAAGTAAAATCCACAAATCTGGTTAAGGTTTGTGTATACTTTAAAACACAGAAATCTGGTTCAGGTCCAGGGTTAGGTATTGATTGATTTGGGGCAGTTAGTTCCATTTCCAAAAATGGCAGAAGGTTGGTGCTCTGAAGAGGTGCTAAAGGGCGTTTTCCCCCTCATGAATGGGGTAGACCTAGCCTCCTGTATGTGTGTATGCACGCGGTGGAGAGATCTAGCAAAAGATGATTTCTTTTGGAAGAATTTGTGTTCAAGGAGATGGCCATCTATTTGCAAAACCAAGGGGTCTCCTCCAATTGGGGCTTCGCGGGGTTATCACAAACTTTACACGAGTCTCTGTAAGCCGCAGCGCAGCCCCCTCCCGGCTCCCAGATTGTCCTTTGATGATATAGAATTCTATGTTGATATATGGCTGAATGATAAGTCGGTTTATTCAGATGTAGTCCCCGGCACGCTCCTTCAGTCGGGGATTATAAACCCTCCTCCCGGAATTTGCGATATCATGAGGGATCATTTGAGAAGCCTAACTTGCAAGATGACAATTCCCGTGAGTCCCAGGTTCCGGGTTGTGTTCAGTGAGAGCATTCATGTTTCTCTTCTCGTAGGGCGAAGAGACAGTGATAAAGTTGCTTGCATTATTAATAAATCTGGCTTTGATTATGTTGATGGACCAGCATACAGGGCGCTTGCTTATGATTACTTGCAATTTTCTCCCTCATATCCGTTTGTATCAGAGATCAGAGCCTGGTTTGCATTGCTGCTGGTGGATGCTCAAGATGGCAAAATGGATGTCTTTGGTATTGAAGTGGACTTTTGCGATGCTGCGAACTCGGACAACGAGGTTTTATGGCTTTTAGATATGCTGGATTGGAAGTAGATAAAAAGTTCAGTGGATGGAAACAGCTCCAGGGTCCAGACGCATAAAAATAGTAAAAGCTAACTGTTCATTCAAATATGGCTGTTGAGTAAAGATGTCATGCAGTTTTATCTTGTGCTAGGAAGTGAATAAGGGTCGCAACTTAAACGATTAAGTGCGCATTGCCACCAAAGCGTTCGTATAATAATTTTGTCTGCATAAATTGTTGTTAAATTGCTTGTTGTTAGTAACTGAGCAAGTGCTATAAAATTGTTGTCTATATATGTTAATTGAATAAAAGTTAATTCTGCAATACTTGAGAATCCCTGTCTCCCCGTCTCTCCCCTGGCTCTCTCTGTTCATAGGCACGTGTGCTCGTATGCATGCTGAAAAATATCTCCGTTTCTGTTCTCCTTGGAATTTATTGCTTTCCTTCATGTGACTTTAGAAGTTATTTCATAAACTTTAGTCAGCGGACACCTATGATTGTTGAAGTGGGAGTATGTATTGGCATGTTTTGATGCATTTTAGATGCAAGTAGTCTTGGATATCATATGCTTACCACGAGCGGAGTAGTTTATTATGAGTTATGTTGTTTCTTGATGGTCACTTTAACATTCATGAGAAGTGCATGCACATCGAAATGGTTGCTTAATAATGTACGTTTATAATTGCCTTCAGCAGGATGTGTGCCGACTCCATCATCTGTTACAATGATGGGCTTAACAGTTTGATTTAATGCGTTTTTATTGACATCTAATTTGTTTTGACTCATTTTCAGAATCCAACTTTGAAAATTGAGATGTTGATGCTTGAATGTTATTCAGGATAATAAATTGAGATGTTGATACTGGAATGTTAATCAGGATGGTAATATTGTAGTGCTCTCCACAGTGTTTGTCATCTATTTCCTACAGATGGTTTTTCTTGACTTTCCGCGAAACGGTTCCTGATTCAAGATGGAAGCTGTATTACTTTCTTTCACAGGAATATATTTTTTATTATGGCAAATGCCTCTCTTTGGACCTGAAATATGAATATACTATTTAGACCCCCAATAATAGCAGTGTTTTAAAACTCGTCCAACTCGGACTCAGATTTGGCTGAGTTGACCAATTTGATCCTTGAGGGCACTGACTCGGCCACCAAACTGGCTTGGGGTTCAGGTTGGCCGGTTCAGTACCAAAATGGTCCAACTTGGCCGAGTCCAGACTAGGTTGGTTCCCTATAGGCCGGGGTGCCATTTTTGGGAAAAAACAGTTTTTTGTTATTTTTTTACTTGAATTAAAGTTTCTCTCACCCTAAACCCTAAAAGCACACTTCATTGATTATTTGTGATCAGTTGGAGTTTTTGGAGTCACAAGTCAACCTGGAATGATAATATAAAGCTTTCATTTTCTTTATATTTTCCTTTCTACCCTTTTACTTAAATTTTTTATATTATCATTAATTGTTTCAATATGTTTGAGATGGGTTCCAACCTCATTGAACCTCATAGGATGAAAATAGAATTTCACATCCCATCCAAAATTTAACAGACTTAACAGTTTTCAGAATTCCAGCAAACTGAACTACACTGAACCGAAGACAAGTCCACTAAACCATCAAAACATGCCAAAGGTCTCCCTGCTCCTCTACTACATGCCACCTGCGAAAGATAAACCTGTTAAAAAATAGACATGCCAAAAATAGCAGTTCGAACTCCTAAAAAACAGGAGTTCCAGAATGTGAAAATAGCTGCTTCAGCTGCTGAACATAAGACCTGATAGTAGATACAGATACCATTGTGCTGGATGATATTGATCCAACCTCAGAATGGGTAGAGGAGACACACCTGGCAGAGTTTGATCCTGATATTGATTACTTAGGGTGGATTCGTTTGGATTTTGATCCACTAGTAGGAGTAGTAGGAGACTAGGAGTGGAATCAGGCATGGCAGGCACTAGCTCATGCCGAGGATCCCATTTCTAACAGTGGTGATGAGTTTGATGATTGATCATGTTGATCAGTGATATGGTGCCATTTTGATATGTTCACCCTTACATGGTATATACGTGAGCAAACTTTGGATATTTTGTCTGGTTTGGAATCTTTAAAATATATATTTTTTTCATTAAGATTTTAATATTTTATGTAGTTTTTAGTAAACCAAGTCATATAATTCAAGCTGGTCCAATTTCGAGTTGAGTTCGAGTAAACACTTGACCGATTCCAAGGCTGAGTCCAAGTTTTAAAACATTGATTGACAGTAGTCCTTTTGGATACTGAATACAGTAGAAATATCATGGCATCCACTTGTGGATAGCTGAATTTGGATAGGTCACTGAAGCTGTAAAAATGCAGTGATTATTTTGAAGACTGACAGTGATTGCAAGTTCAATAGCTATAATTATAGTATTGCAGAAAAACATATTAACTGAACAATGAAGCCCTAAATAAGGATTCTATTTATATTATGAGTAGTATTTGGTAAGCTGACAATTTGTAATTTTGATCAGTCCATACCTCTGGAGCTTGTGGTTAGCACGTTCACTCTACCATTCCTGTCATAGGTCAACTTGGTCAATTGTTTTCATTTTTCCTCTTTAGTATCATACTTTAGTCTTTCCTAAATCACAGCGCTTGATTATCTCTTGATTAATACTTTGGTCAAGTTTACATAATAATATATCTAAAGTAATGTATTCTATATTGTCTGCTTGATTAAGCTAACTGAAATTTTATATGGGGTCTATCTGAAAGCGAGTGAACAACTGACATTTGTAAATATGTATCATATTATCCATTCTCTCATAAACCAGCCCATACAATGGGAGCATTGAAGACGCCTATTTCAACTAGTCCCCATGCCAGTATCCATGTGATATTATCAATTCAGCCGTTATTTTGATGGTTTGTTTGGACTCCATTTCTTTTCAATCACAAAATGCCTTCTGTTTTATTGTGAGTTGCATTCCCAGCAATCATGGATTTTATGCACTTGTCATATAAACAGTATTTGGCTGCCATCTTTGCAAAATTGAATCATAACTTGATTTAGTGCTGCCCCTATAGTTATTTTTTCATGTTTTTATGACAGATCATGTGAACAATAACTTTGCAGTCTGTTTGCAGTAGTCTAAACAGGTAATTCCTGTTGAAGATTGAGTAGCTTCGGAAGATATCCTTATTTATTTGTAATGACAAAACCCTTAAAGACATTGTTTATCATATTTGGCCCTATTGCGCCTTTGTAAAAGTTGGCCCTATTGTGCCTAGACAAGTCAAATGTAAATTAGAAAGATAAAGTGGACAGGTCTGCCCTGACCTAAGTATTGTGGGGGGCACAACTTGTATTTATAAGAGGCCTAGCGCCTCATTTGGACACACACTCATCAAGCTCTCTCTATCAAGTGTGCAAGTCTGACAGTGACACAACTACAAGGAGAGGTGACGCATCTACAAGGAAGAGTATCTCAGTAAAGGGTTTTGGTTATCTTGGTGAAGGACTATCTTGGTCTAAGTGGTGTGCTACTCTTTTCTGGTTAGGTTTCTGGTGGATCTTCTGTTTGGTGAGATCTCTCTTGTGAGAGACATTGTACTTGTTGAAGAATCTATATTAAAGAAGTTTTGCTGGGTTTTCTCCCCCACAAGGGTTTCCCAAGATAAACTTGTGTCTATTGTGGATGTCTTTCTTTCAGTGATCCTTATGCATGCAGTTATTGTTTTAATAGATTAAAGTTAAAGAATATCACACACTTAACTGCTTAAGAAGAATTTTAACATGGTATTAGAGCGGGCCCAAAAGAAGCCATTTGCGCGGTATTAAAGAGCTTACCGGGGAAACCAAGACCATAGGGATACTCCCGTAACCCTAGCGCATCTTTCCTTGGGAACAAATTCTCAATTTGACGAAGTTTTATAAATTGCAATTGGTGCTGCAACTGCCTGCAACTGCACAAACCCTAGAAGGGGTCCTTCACCCACTTTCTGAAGGACGTTGGTCAAAGTAAGACCACTAGTGAACTCGCCTTAGGAGGGGCCACCTATCCATCAGAGCAGAATCCCAGAATTCAAGTTTTGAAAAATTAGGGTTTCCTCATAAACCCTAGTCTTGGCAGCGGCAAAATTGAAGCTGGAACTGGTCAAATTGACATAACACTCTCTGGTAAGTACAAAACCTTTCTTTGAAAAGTTTTATCTCTCTATTGCATTGTTCAAGCACAGGATGGCACCCAGTACCAAGCTTGATGAAAAGCTTGAAGGTCCTGACAACTTCTGAGCATGGAAGTATAGAGTAATGCTCATTCTAGAAGAGAATGATCTGGAAGATTTTGTAAAAGAAGAAGTTTCAGAACCTAATGGAGATTTAGTAAAAGAAGAGGTTTCAGAACCTAAAGCGGCTAACAAAGTTTAGTAGACTATGGGAGGATTGTACTCAGGAAGAAGCAAGATTGGCAGCAAGAGAAGAGAAGCTAGGTGATGAAGAAAATCAAGCCCTAGTAGCACATACCAAAAAAGGAAAGAGCATGAAGGAAGGACTTCTCAAGTCTCATAAGAAATCTCATGGGTTACAAAAGACTAACAAGTTCAAGAAGGACTTCTAAAGTTATAGATGCTACATTTGTCAGAAGATGGGACACATTGCCATAAACTGTCCCAACTCCAAAGGTCAGGTAAGAAAAGGAAAGTATAAGAAACATCATGCTCATGCCGCAGAAGATGATGAATATGATCACGAGAAAACTAAAGAAGAAGACTAAAGTGAGGAGTACGTATTGTAACATCTAATTGTATTTTGATCTATTGACTATCATACTAACCTTTGATCAAAGTTCTAAGCTGACTCTAGGTTGAGATTTTCAAGTTTATTTGTATTATATTTCTTAACACAGATTTCTGTCAAGAAAAGCATATTGTCTTAGTACATGGGACAGGTTGAAGATAATGCTTGTCATCTCGAGTGAAGGAGACTCGGAAGAAAAGCAATAACACAAATTCTTGAAGACAAGATTCCAGGTTCCAGGTTTGATTGATTAAATTGACAAGTTTCAAATTTGCACATGCCAAGTTTTGATAGCAATCTTTGAAAAGTTCTATTACTGTTAGATATAATGAATACTTGGTAGCATGTAAGCACTATTGATATAAATGCTTATTGAAATTGCTTACTAGATATAACTAATATCTCTGTTAGCACTCGATAATTTCTTTGGGCTGCATCAAAGAAATGCCGAGGTAACCTACAAACCAACTTTAGGTTGGATTCTGACCCTTCCAACTAGAGAGGGCTCTCTCAAACGTGTAAAGATTGGAAATACTCAAAAAAGATTTGGCAATGAGCACACAGAGGTCAGATTCTGCAATAGGACAGGTTTTGTCTTAGTTTAAAAGGGTTGGTAGGACAAACAAGAGGAAGAAAACATTGGGCAATGGGGTCAAATCCTGAGATATACTATGAATATTAATACAATTAATGTACTCCTGAGGGAACAGAGGCAAAGTAAGCATATCCTTCAGCAATAAATATTATTCAGATGATGGCAAGACAGAAAAGAGAAAAGCCCATTACAAATGAGAGCATCAAACAAAGATGAATTCTCAATTGTAACTTTAGAAGAAATAACATAAGGCTGACTACAATGAACATAGCACTTAACAGAGAGTGAATTCTGGACCTGTAATCATTAAACACAACTGCGTTAACCATATGAAAGGAGCATCTATCAAGGATGAATTCCAATCATGTACTCTTAACTATGCTTAGAAGAAATAACATAAGTGAAATGAATTGTGAACTAGAGGAAAACACACTAAAGAATACACCGTGATGAATCTCGGCTATCAGAGAGCACTGTACTGTTGTATTAATTCATAAGGACATTTTGAGAAATTTACACACAGTCCCTTCGCCTTCTTGGCTGAAAGTCCCCCCCTTTCTCTACTCTTGTACAATGAAATATATAACACTAAAGGTCCTTTTCAGCTCACAATTTTGAACTCCAACCCCTTTCCAAAAATAGAAACAATTACAAATAGAACATGACACGTTTTAATCGATCTCCTGCTTTTTAGGAGAAAAATAGGCTTCAAAACACCACCTGTAATTCTCAAACCGTAACAACTGTGTAAAATCTGAGAACGATTTTTGTAGATAAGCTCGTTCTGAAGAAAAACCTCTCTCAGTTTCTTGAAATTCATCTTCAGCTGGTTGGAATACGTGTCACAAAAACAAGTCTCGAACAAGAAATCATGAAACTGAAAAATAGGGCTCCAAGATTCCTTTGCATCTCCCAATCCGTGATACCTGTGTGAAAATTGAACAAGGTTAATGTTCTTGGGTCTGTGCTTGACAATAACCTCCTTTGAATTTTAAAAATTCATTCTGGTTCACCCAAAAATCGTCCTATAAATCTGCTTTGCTCCTTAACTGCTACGGAAATTGACTGCCACATTCTCTTTGAAATGCCACTTGTGCTTTTTTCAAATCTAATTTTATTTATCCATATTCTCCTTAAATATTTGGGAATAATATATTTAAATAAAAATAATTCCCAAATATTTTTTTATCCTGTACAATTACATTTCCATAATTTACTTCATGCTCGTGGTTTTGAAAAACCATTTATTGCTTGCTTCCCATGGTTTTGAAAACCATGTCTTGGAAACCATCTTGGTAAAGTATAAAAATATCCCTTGATCTTCCCCTTTTACTTCTGTAAAAACCTTGGATAAACACTTATCCAAATCTTTAATTCACGTACAATTTTCCATTCAAAAGCATTTATTTCTCTGCTGTAAAATTTAATTTTTACATCTGTAAAAAGTTTTCACCGTGAGGAAGAATTTCTTTATGGCATTGGAAACTCCATGATTTGTTTTGAAACGCATCAAACCATAAGTTAACGAAAACCGAACCAATATATCAAATGGTTGCAATAGTATTTCGGAGCTTGCAGAGAGTGGTTTTAATACTTACCACTCCATCTCCCAAAATGTATCATGTGGTTTTTAATACTTGCCACTTTAAAAAATTAACCCCCGATCACTTTCAACCCCCGAAATGGATATGTGCCCTCCATCCACCCTTTGACTTTTCCACATTAATTGAGATTTGTGCCCATGACTTGACGTGAGGTCATGAATTAAATAGTGGATCAAATATTAATATAAATATTTTAATATAATAATATTTATATTAATAATAATAAACCTTTTTCCATTTTTCTATGGACTTTGGGCATATGAGGCTCATCACATGACTTTGTGAATAGGATAATGGAGCTTAAGCTTAATAAAAGGAATATTTTTAATTTTCAACGGGAATATGATAATAAGGGTAAAAATGAATGAAGTGATGGGACCAAGGAATTTAGATAAGCATTAAGGCTAGATATATGTTTGGGATATTTGCTAATTTTGACTCATGGAGGACATGCCTATCTTGGATGATTAGTCGAGTGAAGGATTTAGGTGATGGGAGCTTGACGGAGCTAGTGAAAACGTTTTAAAATCTAAGTGGAAAGATAGCTCAAGGGCAAGGTGCTTTGGAAAAATTAATACAAATTAGCATGTGATAACATTGGCTCCAATGGGGATGCTATCCTCCTAGTGAGGTAGCAAAGAACTCGTAGACCTGGTGTCCGATCCATTGGGTTGCTCCCAAAACATGTCTGTACCCTGCTCTGACTTGTCACTAGTATCCACTGAAAACCCAAGTCTGTACACTGCTCTCAACTGAAAACTGAACGCTAAATACACCACTACAATCTGAATGTACACACTGCTAAAAACCCAAACTGAAAACTGCTTGACCAACAAACTTATTTGCACACTCCTATCTACTCTAAAACTGCGGAAATGAATACTCAATCAAGTGATGTTAAGTGCTAATGCATCCAATCAAGCAATTGGCTTCCCGATTGTCCTCTGCTCACATTTTTCTTAAGTAGGCAGACAAATGTAAAAGATGGCAGCTGAAAACAAAAATTGAATCCA
Organism: Picea engelmannii; assembly: GCA_009831015.1. Taxonomy (NCBI): domain Eukaryota; kingdom Viridiplantae; phylum Streptophyta; class Pinopsida; order Pinales; family Pinaceae; genus Picea; species Picea engelmannii. Next base: position 286,646 of record ML780504.1, on the reverse strand, counting down.
AAATCTGAGCTTATGAATGAAACAAATTCCTCCTTCACTAATGACTGTAATAGGATGGCCACAGGATCTTGAAAACTATGAAAAATCATTTCTTCTTGATGAACAAGAACAAAAAGACAAGCCTCTTTCATAAGTGTTTGTTGTTCTTGCTCTATTTCTTCAGTTTTGAGAACATTGTCAAATGAAATGGCAGCAATAGGTTTGTCTACTCTTCCATGCATATCAACAAAAACATTCATACATCCTTGAACATCTATCCTCTTGTTCATCAAACAATTCTGATTTGGTTTTATTAACCTTTGGGAAATTTGCTTGAGGATCGTCATTTTGACTTTCAAATGAATGAAGGGAAATAAGTTCCTGCTCATTATATTCTTGCAAATGTGAAAAGCTAATAGCATGAACTATTTCACAGTCTAGAGTTCCCATGGATGTATTTTCAAAGGAATTAAATAAAACAACTGTCTCTTCATTATCTTTCTGTATTTCTGATTGAAAAGTGGCATATACTGTTTTGTTGCTTTCCTGAAACTCTATGTCATTTGTTTATTCATTGCTTGAGGTCTCCATAGATGCAGTTTTAGAACCCTCATCCATGTCTAAGCCACTTAAAATTTGAACAACCACATCATTCACAGGGGAAGAAAGACAACTTTGAAACACTTTGTCTTGCTGGAAATCTTGCTGAATATCTTCATCAAGTTCAGGAGAAGGAAAACGACTTTTAGCAACAATTTCTTGATCAGATTCATCTTCAGCCAAAGGAGGGGCTACTATTTGTTGTTGGGATAAATATTCATAAAGGGCTTCTATGATTTCATCATTCATACACCCTTCATTACCAAAAACATTTTCAAGGTACTTAATGAAATGTTCACAAAATTCACAACAATCTTCAAACACCAAGAATGAAGGATTAGATTCTCCATAATGCTTAAAGAATGTTATGTGGAAATCCTTAAGAGAGTATAAGCTACATGGTTTTAAACCTTCATACCATAATCTTGCTTTCCCCTCTAGAGTAGCCATAAACATTTTCATCAAACAATCCTCATGAAATTCAACCCCCAACTTACATATGTGCATATGAAATCTAATCAAGTGCAAGGCAACATCATTTCCTTTCCCATCTTTGAATTTAGGCAAATATTTTTGCCAATCTACGTGAGGAATACGATTTGGAAAGCCATGAATATGAGAGCGATTCATTGGAGCATACCTTGCAGATTTGTGATCCATCTTGAAGCAGTGGAGTTATCAATAAAATCTTTAGGCTACTAAGTCTTTGGACAGTGGAGTCGCCATGAAAATTTTGAATTCTAGATTCTTGAAAATGGAGTCGCCAGGTGAATGATGTACAACCTTTCTGTGTCTGACTACTTTTCACCATCAATATTCAGATCTGAATTTTGTCGTTTATCCCAGGGAAGATCTTCAGTTTCGTCTTCGACAACGGTGCCAAAATGTTACCACTCGGTAATTTCTTTGTGCTGCATCAAAGAAATGCCAAGGTAACCTACAAACCGACTTTAGATTGGATTCTGACCCTTCCAACCAGAGAGGGCTCTCTCAAACATGTAAAGACTGAAAATACTCAAAAAAGATTTGGCAATGAGCACACAGAGGTCAGATTGTGCAATAGGACAGGTTTTGTTTTAGTTTAAAAGGTGTTGTTCCTGAGTTTATACTTAAGGCTTCAAAGTATAATGTCAAGGCATTCGAAAAAATGAAGAGAGTTTTTAAAGTGGAAAGAAGATCAATACTTTAGGAAAAAGAAACTATGTTTGATTCTTAAGCTGTCTTTGCCTAGCTTCCCAACGTTCGTGGACACTTATGTCTTGTTCAATCCCTGCCCATGAGCATTCAATCTCAACCCTAGTATTAGCGGTCTCCAAGATGGTATTAAACAAGGTTAAAGCAATGGTGGTTTGATCTGTAAGACCGGGCTCAATATTGGGTTGTCTTGCAACAGGTGCAGTCATGGAGGAAAGAAACAGTTAAAGATCTGTTGTTTTTAATATTTGCTTTTTCTATTTCAATTAAACGAGAAAAGTTACTAAAATTGAATTAATGGTATAACAGTTCAAAGGCCGTTTTTCGTATCTGAGTTAAATTTGAAAATAATGAATTGTGATGAGAGAAAAACATAAAGCTGTTAAACAAAGCAAGGCGTCAATCACAAAAGAATCTCACTCTGCTACAGAAGGAGAAAATAGATGAGAAACCTTTAATGAAGCATAAAAATGTAGCAATCTAACCAACTCTCAGGTCTTGTATTTGCTAACAACAAACACAGAGGAAAATCTGTAAGCAATCAGATAACTAAATGAAACATATAACCACAGTAGATGTTGTACTAAGTTGTGATTAGGCATTCATCAAAGACATATGAGTAAAGATGCTAGGATATGAAAGAACAGAAGAACACATAACTCAAAATTGACGAAATATGGAGTCTCTGGTCTACGCTTGTATTAATTCTCAAAAAGGAGAGATTTCTTTATTACAATCGGCAAGAAGCAACCTGTTTTTTAGTCTTTCGAAAATATATTTATACAAAAAATTCTTAACCCTAGGTGGTTGGAGTTCTCGTTATCCCCAGATAATAACGGTTACAAAATGAAAACCTGAAACGTCCCATTTGATTCTTTTCTATCTTTCTATCATATCGGCAGGACAGGTATGCATATGTTTCTTCATTGATTCTTTGAAGTATTTCCTTCACCTTGCTCAAGACATTTGACGCACCTGCTTAGGAATTGTACTAATAGTATTGAAGGCTCTGTCACATCTTTTGCCTCAAAAAGATACAACTTTCTCTGTAATTGTGACAACTTGTTTTCTATCCTTTTATCTTCAGAAGTTATTGACTGTACTTGTAAATTTGGCTTTACCGACCATCTATCTATTTGAGCGATGTCAACCTGCTTCAATTGTGCAATTTCAATCTAAGCTTCATTTAAGCTTTCTTTGATGTTAAGTTGGTGCTTTATAACGTTGATTTGTCCTAGTATCCCAGGACAATCATCCTTTCCAATGCGTAGTGATTTTTTGTTTAGCAAATCAAAAGCCTCTTCACAATCCCCTTTTATTTCTCTGGCCATTCTTTTACTCTCGACTATATTTGCCTTCCATGTCTTTAATATTATATCACCTCTGATTTGTTCCGCAACAGTCAATTTGGGAGTTGCAGGTACTTCTTCTCTAGCCAATGACACGACTGCTTTTTGGAAAGTGGCCTGGGCTGCTGTAGCCTCTTTTTCTCTGAAAACAATATTATCTAATGATTGATTTACTTCCCGAAAGTGATTTTGGATAATCTCTACCTTAGCCAAAAGGCTTTGTTGTGCTATTTCCAATTTCCCTAGCACTTCCGATGCTTGAGCTTTGAACGCTGCTATATCCATAACCATTTTTTCAGTGGAACTTACCTTGTCTTGTAATTGTTTTATTGACTCAACTTGCTGGATAATCTGTCTTTCGCTCGTTTGCATCTTCTTATGCATCTCATCAAGACTAGACTTGAGCAGTTGGATTTCCTGTTGATCACTAGCTCTAGCCTGTCCGAGTCCTTTATTGATCTCATCTCTAATATTATTTTCTGTATTCCTTATTTGACTTTGCAACTGACTTATCATCTGATTCCTCTGCCTCAGTCTTTCCTTCAGATTATCAAATGAGAATAGGTTAGCTGTTGCAAAAGCTCCCAAAGAGCCAACTACTTCTGTAGCAAAATCTTCATCTTCCAAATTTTGTCCATCCACTAATATTCTGTGCTTTTTGACCATTATACCCTCTTTCTGGTGCATCTCTTTCTTTACTACCGCTTTCATTTTCTTACTGAAAAAGAAATCGGAGGGAGGTATCTCTTCAATAGAGATAAGTGTGAGATCTCCTACGAGTATTACCTCTGCATTGGGATTTCCTCTAGTGGATTGTAATGATGTGACAATCTGAAAAGGGTTGTCAATTTCTGTGGATCACTTCTTTTCGGCTCCATCTGTAGTTGATTTATCAGGTGAAGATAGTGGCTTATCTTCTCCTTGTTTTTTTAATGTTTCTGATTGATCTTTGGACTGGTCATCAGATACCTCTGTTGCTGGGATATCCTTTTTCCGAGTTGAGATCTCAGAACTATCTAGGTTTTTTGAGACTTCTTGTTTGATAGAGCTTCCGATTTCTGGGTTGTGGGTCTCCATTTGCTGTGTAGCAGGAGACATTGGGTTTTTCCCTTGTAATACTTTCGGAAGACCACTTCTTCGGTGATTTTTGAAATTGTAAAACTCAACCATTTCACCAGGTGGTAGAGCTCGAACTCAGCTCAGAACTTCTTGGTAAGATCTCACCCCTCGAAATAGTTCATCCTGAGGGGATTCTTCATGTTCATATGTTTTCATATTGCATTGAACTAGATGATTTCCTACAATTTGATATGGATCATACCTTCTGAATTCAATGTCTACCAGTTTGACCTCCTCTAAAGCTGTAGCCTCTACTTTGGAATGGCCAAAATTTAACAATGAAAACCTTCCAACCTGTAGAGGGAAAGTTGGCCAGAATTTCTTCTGAGCTGCTTTTAATTCTTTATCGATGCCCTCTGTTACTGTCTGGTAAGCCACTTCTCTGCACATTAGTCTGTCAGGCAGAAACTTTGGGAGAGCATGGGGGGGAATTGAGCATCCGAAAACTCTGATATAAGAGAAATTCTCTTCAATAAACCAATCTGCAACTGTTTTAAGGTTTTCCATAATTTGCTCTGAAATCCGAGGGGGTGGATAACCATATAATGTTTGATACACATGAATCACTACATCATGACAGATTTCATAAAAGAAATCTTTTACCTTTTCTTCCCATAATTTAGAATGATAAATTTGATGCACATGAATCACTACATCATGACAGATTTCATAAAAGAAATCTTTTACCTTTTCTTCCCATAATTTAGAATGATAAAAATGGATAGGTTCTGTGCAGGTTGGGTTCCAGTTCCAATTCATCAATGGAAATGGAGTTATGTAGCAGATGGCATCCATGACATGCACATACATATAAAAAGCTGTAGGTTGGCCTTTTGACTTCGCCGTTTGGTACTCAACAATTTCTTTGGTTAGGTTATCTGACAGAATCTTAGCCCAATCCAAAGTGAAACCCTCGGCTACCTCATGCATGATTGATACCCATTCCACCGGGAAATGAGTAGGGCTTTTCCTTCCAAATAGTCTACATAACATCATGGCTATATAGACCATATATTCATTTAATGATGCGGTGGCATAAACACCATGAGAATCAACTCTGAATTTCGTTGGAATTCCCCACCATGTTTTAACTATATCTGGGTAGGTTCGGTCAAATTCTGCACATTCCTTTCGTTGAAAATCTTCTACGAATGCAACATTATAAATGTATTTAGAAACAAGGGATAGCTTGTACATTACTTGAATGTGTTCTGGCCTGAAAGAGCCGACGACGACCTTTTGATGGTTTATGATGCTCCTGGTCTGCACATCGGTGTTCTCCAGAGCCCAGTTTATCATGTCATTGTATGGCATGAGCTTCGACCGTGTAGCTATTTTATGAAGTTCAGCCTTTGCTATAACTCTGAGTTTAGTTCCAAGCTTATCAGTCTTTTCGTCTCTAGAATCATCTGGGCAATTTATGACTTCGTGCTCCAAGATTTCAAAAATCTGAAACCAGGACCTGATTGAATCTATAGCATGTGGTGTGGTATCGGACAGAACGTTCGAGTTCAGATTTGAGCCTTACAGAGGAGAAGGCGTAAGCTTTTCTTGAGTAAAATTTACTACTTTGCTGAAAGTGAGAATGAAATTTGAAATAAAAACTTTTATTCACCCTCAGTCTTCCTTAATTCGAGTGTGCTTCTACGGGCGATGAATTTATTTATTTTAATGAGGAGAGTACAACTGGTGATACGTGCCTTACGCTATAAAATATTTCCGTTGATCCATAATAAATATTACCAAATTTCGGCGATTCGCGATCGAGAGTTTTGGATGTAACAACATTGAAATATTCCGAAACGCGAATGGGCGAAAAATCAATTTATATTGTTAATTTTTTGGTTAGAGGTTAAATTAAACATGCTTAAGAACTTAATGTTTTCGGGACTTCATTCTTTAGGGTTTTTTGGGCGTGATGAGTGATAATTCCCTGATTCCCAAAAATGCAACTGGTTAAAATTATATTAAGTATGTTTAACTTTTTTGATTAATCACATTTAAATAAGGATTTCGTGACTTTGTATATCGGGATTTTAAGCTGTCGTTTGAGGCGGGATTTCCGAAACGTGAAATTACGATAGGTTTTAATTACCGTTAAACATTCTTAATCGTTTTAGTTAACTCCGTTTAATTTTTAAACTAACTTTCGTGATTTCGCATATCGGGATTTCAGAGTTCATTGTATGTCAAACTGTTTATATCGCGAAACCCCGAAACCTGATACTTTGGACGCTGTTTTAGTGTTTTGACTTTTTAAACAAAGGGTGGCTCCAATATTTAAAAAACTTTTAGACCATTGGATTAATTAGAAGGCTTCATTCGACGGTGGTGTCCAATGCGTTCTTGTTCTTGTTTTTATTTAAACAAAAATGAAACTTCTTTTAGTCTAAAGTTTAGAAAAATATATATGTTTCAACAAAAGGGTTGGTAGGACAAAGAAGAGGAAGAAAACATTGGGCAATGGGGTCAAATCTTGAGATATACTATGGATATTAATATAGCTAACGTACTCCTGAGGGAACAGAGGCAAAGTAAGCATATCCTTCAGCAATAAATAGTATTCAGATGATGGCAAGACAGAAAAGAGAAAATTCCATTACAAATGAGAGCATCAAACAAAGATGAATTCTCAATTGTAACTTTTGAAGAAATAACATAAGGCTGACTACAATGAACATAGCACTTAACAGAGAGTGAATTTTGGACTTGTAATCATTAAACACAACAACTGCACTGGCCATATGAAAGGAGCATCTATCAAGGATGAATTCCAATCATGTACTCTTAGCTATGCTTAGAAGAAATAACAGAAGTGAAATGAATGTGAATTAGAGGAAAACACACTAAAGAATACACCGTGATGAATCTCGGCTAGCTGAGAGCATTGTACTGCTGTATAAATTCATAAGGACATTCTGAGAAATTTAAACACAGTCCCTTCGCCTTCCTGGCTGAAAGTTCCCCCCTTTCTCTACTCTGGTACAATGAAATATATAGCACTAAGGTTCCTTTCCAGCTCACAATTTCGAACTCCAACCCCTTTCCAAAAATAGAAACAGTTACAAATAGAACATGACACGTTTTAACTGATCTTCTGCTTTTCAGGAGAAAAAATAGGCTTCTGTAATTCTCAAACCATAACAATTGTGTAAAATCTGAGAACGGTTTTTGGAGATAAGCTCGTTCTGAAGAAAAACCTCTCTCAGTTTCTTGAAATTCATCTCCAGTTGGCCGAAATACGTGTCACAAGAACATGTCTCGAACAGGAAATCATGAAATTGAAAAATATGGCTCCAAGATTCCTTCAAATCTCCCAATCCGTGATACTTGTGTGAAAATTGAACAAGGTTAATGTTCTTGGGTCCGTGCTTGACAATAACCTCCTTTGAATTTTCAAAATTCATTCTGGTTCACCCGAAAATCACCCTTCAAATCTGCTTTGCTCCTCAACTGTTGCGGAAACTGACTACCACATTCTCTTTGAAATGCCACTTGTGGTTTTTTCAAATCTAATTTTATTTATTCATATTCTCCTTAAATATTTGGGAATAATATATTTAAATAAAAATAATTCCCAAATATTTTTTTATTCTGTACAATTACATTTCCATAATTTACTTCATGCCCGTGGTTTTGAAAAACCATTTATTGCTTGCTTCCCGTGGTTTTGAAAACCATGTCTTGGAAACCATCTTGTTAAAGTATGAAAATATCCCTTGATCTTCTCCTTTTACTTCTGTAAAAACTTTGGATAAACACTTATGCAAATCTTTAATTCACGTACAATTTTCCATTCAAAAGCATTTATTTCTTTGCTGTAAAATTTAATTTTTACATCTGTAAAAAGTTTTCACCGTGAGGAAGAATTTCTTTATGGCATTGGAAACTCCATGATTTGTTTTGAAATGCATCAAACCATAAGTTAACGAAACCGAACCAATATATCAAATGGTTGCAATAGTATTTCAGAGCTTGCGAAGAGTGGTTTTAATACCTACCACTCCATCTCCTGAAATGTATCATGTAGTAACACGTACTCCAACCTAAAACATAATGGTTTGGATTTCGGGACCACTTTAAAAAATTAACCCCCGATCACTTTCAACCCTGAAAATGGATATGCGCCCTCCATCCACCCTTTGACTTTTCCACATTAATTGAGATTCGTGCCCATGACTTGACGTGAGGTCATGAATTAAATATTGGATTAAATATTAATATAAATATTTTAATATAAAAATATTTATATTAATAATAATAAACCTTTTTCCATTTTTCTAAGGACTTTGGGCATATGAAGCTCATCACATGACTTTGTGAATAGGATAAGGGAGCTTAAGCTTAATAAAAGGAATATTTTTAATTTTCAACGGGAATATGTTAATAAGGGTAAAAATGAAGGAGTCTCACGTCTATAGATTGAAGAAGGCTTTGTATGGACCTAAGTAGGCACCAAGAAAAATATACCGTTGAGATTCTGAATAGGTTCAAAATGATGGATTGCAAAGCCATGCCTACACCGATGGTGACAAATCTGAAGTTGTTGGACAATGCATCTTTAGAGATGGTGGATGCTACTATGTATAGACAGATTATTGGTTCGTTAATGTACTTAATAAACACGAGACCAGATTTATATGTTATGATGAACACTTTGAGTCAGTATATGGTTGAGTTGAGACGTGTTCATTTGATTCCAGCAAAACATGTGATGAGATACCTGAAGGGTACAATTGTTTATGGTCTCAGGTATGCCTCAGATTGTGAGATAAGCCTACAAGGCTTTACTGATTCAGATTGGGCCAGTAGTGTTGAGGACCGGAAGAATACATCAGGATGCTGCGTCAGTTTAGGATCAACTATGATCTCATGGTTTAGTAGGAAATAGACTAGTGTGGCGCTTGGTACAACTAAGGCAGAGGACATAACAACGTGTTCAACATGTAGCGAAGCAGTGTGGCTTCGGAAGTTACTTGCTGGTTTGTTTGATCTTGAGTTAGTGGCGACTTGTATTTGGTGTGATAACTAGAGTTGTGTGAAGTTGTCAGAGAACCCGGTGTTCCATGACAAGTCCAAGCACATAGAGATCAAGTACCTTTATATTAGAGATATGGTATAGAAGGGAGCAATGGAGCTCCAGTTTGTTGCTACTGATGAGCAGGTAGTAGATGTATTTACCAAGCCTCTGTCAAGAGTGAAGTTTGTATACTTCAAATACAAGCTTGGTGTGGTCCAGAAGGACATCCCGAGTAAAAGGAATGGTGTATGCTGATGTATTTCCAGGGAAGAATGTGATCTCTCTTCAGAGGGAGTGTAACTAATCCAACATGAAAAAGGGTTGGCATCGAGTGTTCTCATCCAACATGAAAAAGGGTTGGCACTGAGAAGTGTAATTCATCCAAGATGAAAAAGGGTTGGCTCTGAATATTCTCATCCAGCATGAAAAAGGGCTGGCACTGAGAAGTGTGACTCATCCAACATGAAAAAGGATTGGCACTGAGTGTTACTGCTACTCTAGTGAGCTTCGACAAAAGTTTGGTATGCATAGGCTACTCAATGAGCTTCGACAAAAGTCTGGTACGTCTGGTTACTAGTTCTCCCGAACTAGATGTCAGATTTTGTGTGAGCTGATGTGTTATTGCTACTCCAGTGAGCTTCGACAAAAGTCTGGCATGCAGAGGCTACTCCAGTAAGCTTCGACAAAAGTTTGGTACGCCTGGTTACTAGTTCTCACGAACTAGATGTCAAATTCTGTGTGAGCTGACATGTTACTGCTACTCCAGTGAGCTTCGACAAAAGTCTGGTACACAGAGGCCTCCAGTGAGCTTCAACAAAAGTTTGGTATGCCTAGTTACTAGTTCTCATGACTAGATGCTAGACTCTGTGTGAGCTGGTGAGTTGAAGTAAAGATGTGATAATGTTGAAGACCCTGGATGCATGACATGGTTACAAAGCTTCTTTAATATAGATTCGTGGAAGTCAACAAGTCAATGATCATGTGTACATAAGTGTGGAAACAATTGTGATGATCGTGCCAGAAGAATATCTTCCTTGCTAAGAGGGAGTGTTGAAGATTGAGTAGCTTTGAAAGATATCCTTATTATATTTGTAATGACAAAACCCTTAAAGACATTGTTTATCATATTTGGCCCTATTGTGCCTTTGTAAAAGTCGGCCCTATTGTGCCTAGACAAGTCAAATGTAAATTAGAAAGATAAAGTGGATAGGTCGACCCTGACCTAGTTATTGGGGGGGCACAACTTGTATTTATAAGAGGCCTAGCGTCTAATTTGGACACACACTCATCAAGCTCTCTCTATCAAGTGCGCAAGTCTGAGAGTGATGCAGCTACAAGGAGAAGTAACACAACTACAAGGAAGAGTATCTCAGTAAAGGGTTTTGGTTATCTTGGTGAAGGACTATCTTGGTCTAAGTGGTGCGCTACTTTGTTTTGGTTAGGGTTTCTGGTGGATTTTCTGTTTGGTGAGATCTCTCTTGTGAGAGACATTGTACTTGTTGAAGAATCTATATTAAAGAAGCTTTGCTGGGTTTTCTCCCTCGCGAGGGTTTCCTAGGATAAACTTGTGTCTACTGTGGATGTCTTTCTTTCAGTGATCCTTATGCATGCAATTATTGTTTTAATAGATTAAAGTTAAAGAATATCACACTTAACTACTGAAGAAGAATTTTAACTTTTCCGACAGAGATCTACAATAGATGATGGGTTTTTCATCTTTGGGAAGTAGTTATATTTACAGTGACCTTCAAAATTTGATTAAAATTTGAGAGGTTTCATAGTATAGATAAGGAGCTAGTCACAGACTGAAGTAAAGGTGGGTAGAGGTTGTTAGACTTTAAGTCCCGAGACAATCACAAAGTCCGAGACCACATTGATGAGTTGTAAACCTCATCTATTTATGAGATGTTGTCACGATCCATTGACGAGTTGTCAATGAGATCTATATCTAGATCTGGTCAACCCACGTACTATAAATTCATATCATGAGATCAATACAATGTGCATCAAAATGGCTCAAGGCCTTTTCCATCATTTCTTGTCTCGTTTTGTTTGTGCTCAATTGTTAACATGGTATCAGAGCCTTGGTGATGCAAGGTTGAGTCCTAAAAGGCATGGTAATTCCATGGTAGTGTTCCATGGAAATGCATTGAAGAAGCAAGGATGCAAATTGGATTTTGTCCACACCAATAAAATTGAAGCAAGACAAGGTCTTAGTACTCTCATTTTCTTATTGATTTTTTTTCCACGAAAAAAGCGTAATTGTATTCATCCGAAGAGAACCAAATTACATTTTGTAGGTGCCTTAAGCACGACCCAATCAAGGGTAAAGAATTCAAAAAATAAAAATCCAAAGGGGGCCAAAAGCAGGCTGATATGCCACAATGAAAAATACAATAATAGGGGTTGAGAAAAAAAAACCCTAAAGAGGCCGGTAAAAGACCGAATTCAAGTAACCCTGCCACAAAAAAAATCACTGGAAAAGCAATCCCAACGAAAAGACCCAGAGGTCGGAAAGACCAGGTCAGAGCGGTATGAAGTTCTCACATCAATATAACCAGATAGCAACGACACCATTGAAAACCCCGATCAACAATAACACCAGCAAAAGAGAAGACCAAAAGCTGCACTCCCTCAATAGGGCCTTAAAGTGTCTGGACCCCAACACCGCACACCCAACAAAAAGACCTCAAAGCTCTTGCCAAAACTCCTCAACTGATATGAGGAAGAGAGAGAGACATCAATAACCACTGAAAGGAATTAGATCTGAGCATACATCAAACCCTAAACAATCCAACGAAACCAGAGAGAGGAACTGGAAATCCAGGGGTGAACCAGAGCGGAAGAATCAAGCAACGAACCCAGATACGCACACACATTGTCTGAACTGCCACACAACCCCAATCACGTGAAATATCCTTGATCCCGCCGATCAAGATATTTGCTACTGATCTACTATTCTGTCTTGCAGATCTGATACACTGGGGGTTTCTGGATGCGTTTCAATTGTATGCTGAGGTCTTAATGGTTATTGCATGTGCATGTTGGTTATTGCATGTGCATGTTGGTTATTACATGTGTATGTTGCATATTTAAGGTTTAAACAACATATAAAGGATGCATGCAAAAGTAGAGAACATCAACTGCCCAATATCATGTATAATAACGGTTCGAGCATGGAAATACAATAGCCTACTGGAAATATAGAATATAAACGTCAGTCAGATCTCATGGATCAGTACTGGAATACAATCAAATAACATAAAAATACCCGTGATCAGAAGATGATAGTAGATCTGATGCATGCACGGATAGATCGACAAAAATATGCGATTCCGGAGAAATACGATAACTGCTACCAGCTGGAAAACTTGTCCGGAAGAATGGATCGTCGGAATGCGCCGGAAACTGCTCCAATAGAAGCACCCTGGCCTCTAGACTGAAATGGATGAGTGTCGGATCTGGTCTCTAAGGCACTGGATCTGGACCCCTGGGGGGTTTGCGCACCTCCTGGAGCACTGGATGCGCCCAAAAGATTTCATCGACGAAATCTGCTGCTATATGGCTCAAAACGATCGTCTCGCCAAATAAGGAAATGGGTCGAAAGGATTTGTCCGGATCTGCTCTGAAACTTTGCATGCAACACCAAATGTCTGTTCGGAAGAGCTGTGCCCTAAATGGATGAATGAGTCGATCTGCAAGATTCCACCGTCAGAATCTGATGATATATGGCTCAATAGAAGCGCCCTGGCTGGATCTCAAATGGGTTGGAAGGAAACTGCAATCTGGATACGGGTCTCGTGCAGCTCTCCA
>ML780504.1:241970-264236 GCA_009831015.1 Picea engelmannii | reverse complement strand
AGTAGATTCCATTCCCTAAAGATTCCATTTCTTTCTTTCATCATAGGATCACAGATGTGGATGGACAACCAGGGATACTTAGAGGCTTTTCTTCGAAGAAGTCTTCTTCTGTGGTTGAACTGAACACATACTGTCTTTCATGGCTGCTATCATGGATATATACTTCATCATCTTTAATGGATCATAGGATTAGCTCCCTCCTAATCCTTGCTTCATGTATGAGTGCATATAATCGGCTCCCTCCGTTTAACAGAGTCCACGCTTCCATCTGCATCCTTATTTTCTTCTGCAATATATAATTGGCTCTCTTGTCTAACAGAGTCCATGCTTCCGTCTTGTTGTCTTCTACAAAACGTCATAAGTCTTTTTCCAATTTGCTCTTGATTGCTGACTTCTTTCTGTCTTTGTTTCTTCTAAGTCTCTTCATGATTGATTCGGCTTATCTTGCAATAGCTTCCACATGATTTGTATTTCATCCTTTCATGTGTATTATCTAATGATATCCATTCTTATCTTGTTGTTCTTCCATAGGTATAGTTCTTCTTGGAACACAGTATCTTCCAAGAGATAGATATACAAGATATGTACATAGACGATGCAAACAAGATATGTACAAGAAATAAGAAGAGTTTTGTTACCTTTAGAAGAAGAAGTCTCTTCCATCCTGCTTAGTCTTCTTTGTAGGTTTCTTTTTTTCGGCAATTGATGCTTCGTGTTTCTCCTTCCTTTTCTTTAGCTCGGGACAATGATTCTTGTAGTGACCATACTTTCGACAGTTGAAGCATTGTACTTCTGAAATGTCTTTCTCTTGATTTTGGCTTCCTCCTTGAACCAAACTTCCTTTTGTTCCTAAAGTGCTTGAATCTTGCTGTGAAGGCCTGATCATCGTACTTCTTTTGGGGTTTCTCTTTTGCACTGATCCTTGATTCTTCTTGAGCACAACAAGTCCAAAGTTCTTCAAATGTCAGATACTCCTTTCTTGTGTTCATGCTTGCGGCAAATGCATCCCACATCTTGGGAAGACCATTGAGTACTATGTTTACCAACTCCTTCTCCGAGATGATCTCTTCAATAGCTTGTAGTTGATCTCTTAATTGAGAAATTCTCACAAAGTATGATGTTATGATGTCATCATCATTCATCTTCGTGTCACAGAGCTCATTCTTCAGATTCATTACTTGTCCAATGTTTCTGACTAAGAAGAGGTTTGTTAGGGCATTGTACATCTTCTTCGATGAGTCAAGATGTGAGATGTAGGGTATCAAGTGGTCTTTTATGGATTCCACTATGATACTCATAGCATTAATGTCATCGTCTTTGAACTTCTCCATAGCTGCAACATTTTGCAGTTCCTTCTCTTTCCCTTCTTCAAACTCTGGTTCCACGATCTTTCCTTTCACGATATCCAACACTTTATTCTTGGCAGGGATGAGGTCAATAACGCTCTGAAGTTAGAGGCTCCATCTGAAGACTTCATAGAATAAGTCATGGCTGCTTTGACTTGGTCAAACCCTAGATTTGACCACAAACTCAAACTTCACATCTTGGCTTGCTGAGAGTATCAGGAGATGTGCTAGGCTAGAGCGCACTGATCTATCCAGAGATTAGGTCAATCCATTCACTTAAGGTGCCTCAACAAGAGGATTAAGGTTTCTGCAACTGCTCCTGCTAGTAACCCTAGGGCAGTGTCTTGGAAGCTGCTTCTGCTAGTAACCCTAGCGACAGTTCCTCAACGAGCTCAATATCCTAGCAGCTATGTTTCCTTCTAGTGTTTAGACTAAATGAAGGAGGTGTGGGCCCATAACCTGTTAGAATATGAAAGATGTGTGCTAGTTTTACCATTGACAATACCCTTGTCACCCAACCATAGGCCGAAGCCACCCTCCGAGCACCTTAACCTTGACATAGAATCACTCCGGAAGCAAACCCTAGGCTAGATAGCCAAACAAAGGGTAGCGCACCTTTCCCCAAGGATAGCGCACCAACAAGAGATGATCAGATGTTCCAAACCCTAGCCAAGAGATAGTCCAAGAGAAACTGCTAGCTGCAGCAGCTGCAACGACAGCTATCCTCCAAACCTGTGCAGAAACTGGGCAACTGCAGTGCGCACAAGTGCTGCTCTGCAATTCTGAGATTGCCTACCAGAATGAGAACTGGCCTCCTGTATTTATACTAATTCTGGCTAACTGCCTGGGTCGACTTCTCATTCTGGGTATCTGTCTGTTCAGTATATATTATTATTTCTGGCTGACTTCTTCTCTTGGAGGCTAATAACCTAATATAAATTATCTTCTTGAGCCGACAAGTCTTCTAGGGTTATTAGCCAACTCATTAGGGTTTCTTCTTGCTTCCCGGAGTATTCTACCCTTGTCAGGTTTACACTTGGAGGTAAATACCTCCCGCAGCTACCATAATATCAACAGTGTTGTCATGATCCATTGATGATTTGTCAATGAGATCTATATCTAGATCTGGTCAATCCATGTACTATAAATTCATATCATGAGATCAATACAATGTGCATCAAAATGGCTTAAGGCCTTTTCCGCCATTTCTTGTCTTGTTTTGTTTGTGCTCAATTCTTAATAGTATAGATAAGGAGCTAGTCACAGACTGAAGTAAAGGTGGGTAGAGGTTAGGAGGAAATCACAAGGCAATCAGCCACTGCAATTTGGAGGCATTCAATGTTAAAGGGGAAGACTGTTAGAGATGTTGACAGATTGAAACCCAAAGGACTTAGTGAGGATTCCCAACACGACTGACCCAGAACTGGAAGTCTGGGATACCGACTTTGTGGCATTCATTTAAAAAAGTAAGGCTGTCCAATATATGGTTGAAAGGAAACGGTGGGGATTCCCAACACAAGTGTCAAATATATATATATATATTCATTCCCAACACGATTGACCCAGAACTGGAAATTTGGGATACTGACTTTGTGGCATTCAGTTAAAAGAGGAAGGCTGTCATGTATATGGAATAGTAATTGTTCTGTAACCGATAACCATGAGTATATAGACCAAAAAGATATCTGCAAAGATTTAATCTCTTGGGCCTCAGAGCCTTTGAAAGTCTTGGAAGTTGGAACCGTAAACAGCTTACATTCAAATTAGTTTCGGAAAGCATAGAGAAAAAATTATCGATGACTGACTAAAGCGATTTTACTGACATCTTGGTTGACATCAAGAGGGGACTCTTCTTTGATGGGACTCGCCGGTGAGTTTTGCCCTCTAGTTGCCTTCCAAAATTGGGATCCCATCTTTGCTGTTCTCATGATGTTACTATGTTTTAGGTGCACTTTACTGATCGACACCTCAGTTATTACAGATTGTCTTATGATTGCAGAAGATTATAATTTTTCTGTCATATCCAAGGATATAAACAAAATAGCAAAAATAAGTAGCCGTCTTGGCCAATGCCCAGGTTCAACTCCCAAGGCCAAATGACATATAAATACTGGTTAAGCTTGACAGAATGTAACCTGGCAACAAATAGAACAAAATATAATGAGCAACTAATTTAACAAAATATGACCAGCATCATTACTCTATTGATCATTTTTTTTGAAAGTATGTCCATTACTTATCTCATTTTAGCTGGGTCTTGTATTATAGTCCTCCTTTCAACCCTACCTTCTTTGTCCGTCTAATTCTGCCAATGGTGTCTTGATTTGT
The DNA here is from genome assembly GCA_009831015.1 of Picea engelmannii. Classification (NCBI taxonomy): domain Eukaryota; kingdom Viridiplantae; phylum Streptophyta; class Pinopsida; order Pinales; family Pinaceae; genus Picea; species Picea engelmannii. Next base: position 260,562 of record ML780504.1, on the reverse strand, counting down.
TCATCCCTATTTGCCTACAACTGAAAATATTGTTACACTCAGTGACTTTAATCTTTTGTTGGCAAGAAGGTAGTCACGACCTTTCATCATTATTTCAATTGCCATCTCGTCAAAAGACCCTTTCCCATTACTAACGAGTGCCACAATGTTTTAGTCTGCAATGCACCAGTTATCACCTCAATAATTATAGATTTATAGAGTTTATCCATTTTTTTGGCATTCTTTGTTAATATTTCTCAAAAGAAGCTTGTTTTAGGATCAAAATATTTTGCATTCTAGAATTTGTGATTCATGCGTCTCACTTTTTAAGTCTAGGGCACAATGTCTTAGATTAATAAAGGAAAATTGACAAGCATTGTGCAAGGTTGATGCTATGTAAGGAAGAACCCAGACATACCAAACTTGTCAACATGTATAAGACGGGCCCCATTTTCTTGTTAATGCTAAAAAAATGTTTAAGCATGGATCATGTGACATTGCATTCGACAGTCCTCGTCATCCAAGCATATTTATGAACTATATGTTTATTGGAAGGTAGATAAACAACTTCGTTTGGGTTCTCACAAAATATTTCCAAGGAGGATCTCTTTTAGCCATAGGAAGTACTGTTCTCACAAAATATTTCGAATGGAGGATCTCTTTTGCCATAGAAAGTACTGTTTTGAGGAGAGGATGGTTTGTTGGAGAAGTGAGAAATAAGTTATTGAAATGTAAAAGTTTCAGCGATATTATCATTATTCTTTAATAGTTGATAAAATAGGCAAAGTGGTAGATTTTACCTGCTGCTCTGTAGTTGTTCTCCTTTAGCATTAGCGCATTCAGCAGATCTGCTACAACCATGAAATGATTGAGCAGAATGTGTTTGCTGTTGGAAGGCACCTTAGAAAAGCCTCCAAGGAGGCACATTAGTTAAGTAGTCATAATTGGTGTGGGGCATGCATTTTGCATACAAGTCCAAAGTTGGAAAGCGTAGTTCCCAGATCAGGGAGGTGCATGCATAGTCCAGATTTAGAAGGGCACAGACTCTAGTAGAGTTAAGGCGCATTGCATGTGAGGTTGTCTATTCTTGGAGGGCGCAGATCTCTAGATTAGGTAGGTGCATGCATGAGAGAGATTCTATTCTCCTCATTAGTGGGCACTCTTTTCTAGGAAGGCACACTCCTCCTTGATGGCACATGCTTTAGGGTTAGAGATTAGCTCTTCAAGGGGGGCACACCATTGAAGGTGACCATATTCATTGTACTCGTCTCTTATTCAATAAATAAGACAGAGGACACTTCACTGTGATGGTTAAACAGTAGAATTTTTGAGCTAGTTTCTTTGTAATTCTTTCTTTTCCAGTTAATAGATAGTGATGTGATATTGAGTGTTGCAATTTTAGCTTGCTGTTATGATTTTCAGATTTCCATGTTTGTAGATCTAGCGTTCATTTATCCTCTGTTCTGATAGGTGATAAATTAGATTTTGATTCCTAGCTTAGGATTTAGTGATTAGGAGTGCAGATCTGCTTACCATGTGCTGAAAGTTTAACATGGTATCAGCGTTGTACAATTGAAATCATCCAATCTATGGATGGAGAGGGTTGCTGCCTGTGAGAGGGAGTTTCTCTCGAAGTATTTTAGTTTGTTTGATGCCTAGAAAACTCTAGATATTGGAGCGTTCTGTGCCTGAGATAGACGCTTGGACCCGTGAGGGGTTTGTGGTTAAGATGTCCTTGAAACTCTAGTGATTGGAGTGTTGGTTTATGCCTACAATGGGCGATCTGCACCTATGAGAGGTTGCTGATCTGATTTGTTTTCTTTCTGATTTGTTTGTTTGTGGTGTTTTCAGGGAGTTGCAGGGATGGTGAATGTATTCATTCCTAGTGAAAGTGACCAGCTAGAGGGAGCCTCTAACTTCACTGCTTGGAAGTTCATGCTTTAGATGTTATTGGAGGAGGTTGATTAATGGACCCTTGTTGAGGGGAAGGCTAGCTGCTATACTTCCCACCTATCCCCAATAGCTTGTTGAATATAACAAGAAGGTTGCTAAGGAAAAAAGGATAAAGTTGGATTCTATGAAGGACCACTTGATCCCACTTATCGTGGGTAAATCGATGCAAGAGATGTGTGGAGCATTGATCTCTCTTTATCAAAATGTCCCCCACAAGATGCTCTTGAAGAACAAGCTCACTAGTACCCACGTGAGTGACACATACACAATGGCTAGTTACTTGATGAAGATCTTTGTACTTAGAGATCAACTCAACTATTAGAAAAAGATTGGGAATGTGGAGGTAGTGCTCATAACACTAAATGGGTTCTCTTCATATTGAGAACCCTCTGTTTGGTGTGTTTTTGCTTGTGAGAAGTTGCCCATGTTTGAGAAGCTTTGGGATGATTTCATCTAAAAGGAGATGCGGCTAAAGATTGTTTTAGTCAAAGTGGAGGAGATCCAAAACTTAACCCTCATCGGGAAGGTAAGAAGAGGAGGTGAAAAAGGGAGGACCTTGGAGAGGTTAGAAGAGAAAGAAGGAATAATCAAGCTCTTCAAATCAGGGGAAGAAAGACCTAAGTTGCATGAAGTATTTCAAGTGCCACGAGATGGGCCACTATGCGTTTCAATGTCCTGGGGAAAAGAAAGCCAAGCAACAATAGATGCAGTTTGCAAGGAGTGTAAAAGCTTCAGGTGGATTGGATGACTTAGCATCTAGGCTTGAGACAACTTTCGCCATGGTATTGTGCCTTTCCACTAACACCATTTCTTGTGTAAGGTAGTATGTGGACGTTGGAGCATCTAGACACATGATCTCTAGCAATAAGACTTTTCCGCAAGCTTCAAGAATGAGATGATGGCATACATGGGGAATTGAGCGATGATGCCACTTACACAATTATTGGATTGGGCTTTGTGTCCTTCAACATGCCTTAAAGTGATGTTCTAGAGATGCATGATTTCTTGTATGGGAGTAAGCTAATCTTGTTGCAAAAGGGCCTTCTTTCTAGTCACAAATTTGTGAATATTTCAACATAAATTTTAGGCATGAGTAGAGTTCCACCATGATACAAGTTCCTTGCATGGTGGAATCATACAAAAGGCATCATCGCCCAATTCTGAATCAACCCAGATTGTTGGAAATTTGATAAGAGTTTGAAATTGCTGGGAATTTTGACTTCCTTTATCACTAGATTTCAAAAATTGGAGGGAAGTTTCTTACAAGATTAGATAACTCTGTCTTGTATGTCCCTAGTTTGACAAAGAATCTTCTTTGAGTGTCTTGCATCGCATATTTTTACTGTGTCATTGAGTTTATAATCAACTTGTCATCATTATAAATCATAGCCATGAACTTGGTTGAGTTTTGGCTAGAGGGGTTCAAGAAGGTGGCCTTTATAGGTTGCTATTAGATCCATTGAAGCATGATGCTTTTGTGCATGACAATGACAACTTGCGTGAGTTGTGGCACAAGCGGTTTGGTTCTCTACACTATGGAGCACTTACCTTCATGAAGGATATGGTGTAGGGATTGCCAGACTTCAAGATGGAGAAGATTCAGGTGTGTAAGGGATGTGCAATCAACAAGCATGCCAAAATTGCTTTGCCATGCATTGAACACATATCAAGTGATATTCTTGATCTAATCTATTTAGATGAATGTGGATCTATGTCTTTAGCTTCATTGATAGGGAGTTTGTACAATGTCTTGTTTATTGATGATTTCTTTGAAAAAACCTGGATATACTTAATGAAGACTAAGGATGAAGCGTTCTCTAAGTTTCAAGTGTTCAAGGCCTTGTTTGAGAATCACACAGGTAAGAATATCAGAGTGTTGAGCTCTGACAATGGAAGAAGGTACACCTCTGAGGACTTTGATGCCTTTTGCATGAAAGTAGGGATCAAGAGGGATCTGACAATACCATATAACCTACAATAGAATGGGGTTGCAGAGAGGAAGACCTTATCCATCATAGAGACAACCAAAGCCATGATTGATGGCATGAATTTGCTCATGTGTCTCTGGGTCGAGGCATGCAACACAACGATCTATATTTTGATTATATACCCTATAAGGACGAGACACCAGAATGAGACTTTATTGGTGAGAATACTCAGGTATCACACTTTTGTATATTTGGTTGTCGTGTTTATATTCATGTGCATGATGAGAAGAGGACACAATTTGATCCCTCGAGCATCAAGGGTATATTTGTTGGTTACAATGAGACTTTCAAGGTTTATTAGATTCGAGCACAACGAAAAACAATGGTAGCATAGGTGTTTAATTTGATAAGGATGCATGTTTCTCTAAGTCTCAAGAGACTCCTACAGAGGTAGAGGGAGAAAAGCTTGCTGTCCCAAAGGCTGATCATAAAGAAGAAGATAATTTAGATTCAGAACATGAAGGTTCCAATGAAGCAAGAAAGACCTTTTTACCATTTAGTTCAACCAAGAAGTTGAGATGGCACAAGATCAAGTAAGAGCACCAAAATATCCTTTACAAGTCAATCTCCCCCATAAGGTATTTTCTACTTATGTTGCATTGATGTCTTCTCTCATTGATACAAAGCCTTCTAGTGTTGAGTAGGGAAATGTAGAGCATGGGTGGTGGGATGCCATGACTATGGCATTAGGGGAATTTTGAGGTAAAAATGGGCCTCAAGACAAAAAATGTTACTATCAAAATCAAATTTAAAAGAACCAATAGGATTCAAGATGACAATGTCAACTGTAAGGGTAAATATGTTTGGAGGGAAAGGAAAAAAACTACTTTCTAAAATCGTATTATTGACTTATCTCCTTATAGGTTTACTCAAATTCCAAGTGTAGGAAAGAAACATGCCCCTCCCTCCCCCATGTATTCCCAGTTTATCTCACCGCGGGTCTATAAAAAGTATGCAAAGTGGGTACTCGTTGGATGCAAAATTTCATTTTGCATCCAACGAGTGCCTACACTTGAAATTTGAGTAAACCTATAAGGAGATAAGTCGAAAATATAATTAAAAAGGTAGTTTTCTTTCTTTCCTTTTGAAAATTTGTAGCTCTTATTTTATTATTTTCCTTAGGAGACCCATTTTAGACCTCAAATTTCCCCTAATGAGTGTAACTCCATTATGAAGAATGATGTCTGAGATATTATGTTGAGATTATTGGGGAAATCTATGATAGATTTCAGGTCGTTGTACAAGTTCAAGTGGGTAGTTGATGGGAGCATAGAGAAGTACAAGGCCTAATTTGTGGCAAGAGGCTTCTCCCAAAGAGACGGAATGATTGTGATGACACTTTTGTTCCAATTGTAAGGTATACTTCTATTAGAGTCATTATGTCTATTGCATCAATGTTTGGTTGGTCTTCATACCAGATGGATTTAAAAACTATTTTTTGAATTGTGTAATTGAAGAAGAAGTGTATATTAATTAATGGAGGGGTTTTGAGGTGCATGTGCGACATATCCATGTGTGCAAGTTGAAGAAGATCCTTTATGGGTTGAAGTAGGCACCATGTGCATGATACTCAAGGATTGACGAGTATTCACTGAATTTGGGTTTCGCCAAGATTGTTGCAGAGCCTAACCTTTATTATTATATGATAAATCTGATTTACTTCTCTTGATTTTGTATGTAGATGATTTGATTCTTATAGGGATTTGTGAGAGGGATTTATTAGAAGCTCATTGCATGGTGCAATGAGAAGTTGGTAGACAAATTTGATATGAATGACAATGACCTTATGCATTACTTTATGGGTCTTTATGTTCCGCAGGATGCAGGTAAGGTGTTCCTTGGGCAAGGAAGTACACAGTGGAGATTCCAAAGAGATTGCAAATGTTGGATTGCAAACCCTTGGCCACTCCCATTGTCAAGTTTGAAATTATTTGCAAATTTAGATTCTGATTTGGTAGATCCTTTTGTGTTTAGGCAATTGATTAGTTCCTTGATGTATTTTGTGAATACTATGGCTGATATATATTTGCACTGAATACTTTGAGCTAGTTCATTGTTGAACCTTGACATATTTCATTTGATTGTTGCCAAGCATGTGGTCAAATACATGAAGGGCACAATATGGTATGAGGTATGTGGGAGATGGTGAGTTGTTGTTGCATGATTTTGTTAATTTTGATTTGGTTGGAAATGCTAATGCTAGGAAGAACACTTCTGGTTTTGTTTAAGTTTGGGAACAAGGATGATTTCCTAATTCAACATGATGCATGGGACAATTGCACTCAATTTAGTAGAGACCAAGCACATGGTAGCTTTAGTTGCTTGTTGTGAGGTCGTATGGCTTTGCAAGTGGATTGCAAAGTTCACTGGTGAGATGCTAGAGCCCACTATTGTCTACTATGACAATAAAAGTTGCACCAGGGTCTTTGAGAATTCTATATTTCATGATTGCTTCAAGGCTTCAAGCACATAAATATTTGGTATTGTTTCGAGAGAGAGATCACAGAGGATCACTGGTCGAACCTTGAGTATGTTCTTATAAAGTGTTAGATTTTACTTGTTGCTCTATAGTTCTCCTTCAACATTTGCGTATTTAATAGACTTGAAACAACCATGAAACCATAGAGTAAAATGTGTTTGTTGTTGGAATGAAGGTGCATTAGAGAAGCCTTTAAGGAGGTGCACTAGTTTAGTAGTCTTCATTGGTTGGTGGGCGGCACATGCATCTTGCATGCAAGTCCAAGTTGTTCTTGGTGGGTGGCACATGCATCGAACCTTGAGTATGTTCTTATAAAGTGCTAGATTTTACTTGTTGCTCCATTGTTCTCCTTCAACATTGGCTTATTCAATAGACTTGAAACAACTATGAAACCATTGAGTAAAATGTGTTTGTTGTTGGAATGAAGGTGCATTAGAGAAGTCTCTAAGGAGGTGCATTAGTTTAGTAGTCTTTATTGGTGGGTGGCACATGCATCTTGCATGCAAGTCCAAATTAGGAAGGCATGATACCCAAATCAAGGAGGGGCATGCATGGACCAGATTTAGAAGGGTGTAGACTTAAGTAGAGTTAAGGCGCATTGTATGTGAGGGTGTTTATCCTTGGAAGGTGCAAATTTCTTAATTAGGTTGGCACATGCATGATATAGATTCTCATGTATCCTTGGAAGGTGCAAATCTCTTGATTAGGTAGGCACATGCATGATATAGATTCTCATGCATGGGTGCATGATCCGTCTCTTCTTTAGCGAGCACTCTATTCTAGGAAGGTGCACTTCTTGATGGCGTGTGGATACCATCTTTCCTTAGACCCTTGATGATGTAGCTTGTGAGGATCGGAAGAGGGTACCAACAATGATAATGTGGTAAAACATATCAACAACTTGAGTCTAAGTCTTTCTGTTTAGTGGAATTTGCTAGTTTTTTTTTTTTAACACAAATTGAACTAATATATATTAAAAGGGCTATGTCGAAGCAACAACGTCAAAAAAATTACATAGGAAGGCATTTAGCCGATTGTTTTATGAAAATATATCTAGAACAATAATTACATAACTTCCCAAAGGATTCTAATAATTTACCACTTCTTGTTTGCAAGAATAAATTCTTACAAACTGATTACAAAGGATAATGCAAAAACAATACATAATAAACTACAACGCTGAACATGCCCCTAACAAAGCAGAAAATATCTCAGGGGTTGCTGAGATCCTGATAAGATACTTGATTATGCTTCTTTCTCTGTGTGCTCTTTATGAGACTTCCTTCCTCTAGTTAGTGGAGGAGAATGACACGAGTCCTTTTTTAGGACATCTGCAAAGTAAGGAGAATCATAATTTTCTTCACCCTCCAAATCATCACTGACCTCCTCTCCAATAGGAACATGGGGGGTTATCGAGACCCTGAATGGAGTCCCTTCCATGATGGGTGATGATGTGGATTTTAGTGCTGTATCTAGATTCTTCGCCGATGTAGTTGAACAAACCCCAAATGGGGCCATGTCTCCAATAGTTGAAATTGGATTTATTGACTTCTTTTGAACTTTAAATGAGGGCTTGAGAATGCGCTCTAAGCTAATCCGTTGAGAATCATCCTCAACCGGATCCTCTCGTTCCTTTTCTTGAGATTCCAAAACTTCAAACTTGTTATTTGAGTTACTAGACGATTGAGGCTGTGGCCTGTTGCCTGGAAGAGTTCCCTTACTTCGTTGTTTCTTATGCCTTTGTGTAACTTGCTGAAAATCTTGCTCAACATTGTTATGAGAAGACGACATCGATGGAGGCTAGGCCTTGTTGAATTTAAAGTAGCTGCAAGAGCCATTCTCCGGGAGGATGGCAAAGACCCTAGCCGAGATCTAGGGCCCCCAATGCACTCCTGGGGTTCTTGGTCTGGGACCAAACAGTCAATGCCATGGCAAAAGACCCTTGTTAGGGCCCCTAGTACATAACTGGGGTTCTTGGTCTGGGACCAAGCAGTAAAGACCCTTGAGAGGGCCCCCAATGTATCACTGGGGTTCTTGGTCTGGGACCAAGCAGTTAAAGTCTCTAGATAGGTCTAGGGCCCCTGGACATGTTCTAGGGTACCCATGCTTGGGGTATGGGTTGATCCTTGGTCTTGTACCTTGGTGGATAAGACCCCATAAATGTTCTGGGGTAACCTGGTCCTTGATCAGGTGTTTGTTGGTGCATGACCCTCTTTGAAGGTGGACATGACCACATGAGGGACACATCCCATATGCAGTGATGATAAAGTTAAAAGGGTCACCTTGAGAATTATATGGACATGCGTAAACCCCTCATAAACCCTCCACCCTTGGCTTGTGGGCTTGAGTTTGTTTGGGGTTTGTGTTTTGTATTTTTTAGGGGTTAATACAAGAAATAATTAATTAATAGAAATTGAAAATATATTTAATTAATATTTATATTAATTAAATATATTATTTTTATTATTATTTCTTTTATTTAGCCTTCACCCAAAAGTATAAATATAGACCCCCCCCCTCTTCATTCTTACACATTATTTCTCTCTCTCCTAAATGTGGCGGATTGCTCTCCTTGCAACAGTTTCGGCCTCCTTGCATCAGATTAACGACTCCTTTAGTGGAAGTCTTTCAGTCCTTTCTTTTGTGGCTGAGTTTATTCTAGGGCCTCGCTGATTGTTTTTTGCTGCTATGAGTATGATGAGTGTCTTCTGCTGAGAATTTTGGTGTAGCTGCTCTCCACCAGCCAACCATCATTTCATTAACCAGAAAGCCCTCTTCATTAACCTGCTGTCCCCTATCTGAGTTTCCTGTGAGGGCCGCGACACCCTAAGTAAGGTGGCTGGGCCATCCTTAAGGCAACCATTCATTCTCCTGGTTCCTTCTTCCTATGCATGAGGGTTTGTGGGGTGTTTTTCAGTGTACTTGTGTGAAGTTCTGGTGGGGTTTTTAAACAATCCTATAATTCTCTTGGCAAGAGATCTCACCCATGAGGTAGATCCATGAACTTGGACTTTTTCTGAGCATATTATTTGTGGCACTTCATCTCTTGTGTGGCATGAATTCCTTCAGTGATCAGAGGTAAGACGTCAAGGTAAGCTACTTGATTCAAATCCATTTCTTTAGATTTGTATGTTGTTTTAAAATCTGAAGTTTTTATCATTGTTAGATCTGCATGTACTTGTTTAGATCTGTTAGCAAATGCTTAGATTTGTTTTATTAGATCTGTTATCTACTTGTTTAGATCAATTAGCAAATAATTAGATCTGCTTATCTTAGCTCTGTTATCTTTAGATCTGTTAGCAAATGTTTAGATCTGCTATCTAATGGTAAAGTTATTGCTTTGATCTGTGACCTATCTTGCCTCTAAGAAAGAGTTTATGTCTGAATCCATTCACTGACTGTGAATAGAATAAAATCTTGGATATGATCTTTGTGTACACTCAGGAATAGGTGTATGGTGTAAACCTATTTCTGGTTGAATCTAATTGCTGTCAGTTTAGATCTGTGTTTAGTGCACACTAAAAAATTGTTTACAAATTCAAATCTAATTGTTGGTTCTCTGATCTGATTTTCTAAGCAGTATTGTGTTGGTTTACTGTTCCAAGGTTTGATTTTTCTGTCTAACAGATTTAAAGATAGTAATTTTCTACTTTGTTTTCCTGATTCTAACATGGTATCAGAGCTAAGGGTGTGAAGAGAGCTCAAGGATATAAACTTGAGCCTGCACAGATCCACTTTATTAGGGTTGTTTTGTAGAGATCAACAATATCTAAACCATGGCCTCCACTTCTGTGAAAGTTGAAGACAGACTTATAGGGGCTTCCAACTTCAATGCTTGGAAATCCAGGATAGTAAACATTCTTGAAGAAAATGAACTAGAAGAACTGATTACTAGGGTTATTAAAGAACCCACTTCAAATACAACCAAGACAACATACAGGAAGAAACAAGCCAAGGATAAGAGAATAATTTTTGACTCTGTTAAGAACAACATGATGCCCATCATTGGTCACCTAAGGACTGCCAAATAATGCTTTGATGCTTTGGCAAACCTCTATGAAAAGAAGACACCAACTTAGAAAAGAATATTGAAGAAACAACTACGTATTTTAAGAATGGGGAAAGATGATTCAGTTGCTACATTCTTTTTCAAAATTGCTCAAACTAAAGATCAACTTATTGCAATTGGAGTTCCTGTAGATGATGATGACCTTGTGCAAACTGCTTTTGATGGACTTCCTGAGTCATGGGGAGTTTTTCTTGCATCTGTAAATGGAAGAGAAGTCCAGCCTAACTTTGACAAATTATGGCATGACTGCTTAGAAGAAGAAGAAAGACTTAAAAGCAGAAATGAGTCTTCACTTCTAAGAGATCATGCCCTTTCAATGAAAACCAAGAAATGAAAGAAGTTCCCTCAAGCTAAATGCAAAGGTAAGAAACCTCAAGGTAAACTATCTCACTTCAATCCTCATTTATCTAAAGTTAAATGTTTTAACTACAATAAGCTAGGAAATTATGCAAGAGACTGCGAGAATTCTCCATCTCAACAGAAAAGAAGAGGAAGATTCCAAGCCTCAGTGGCCACTGAAGAGGCTAAACCTCAAGAGGAGCCTCAAAGAAGACAAACCAGGGCTGCCACCAAAGAGCAAGAACAATAAAAATAATATTATCTTATCTCAATTCTTTCCGACACTATTACCAAGTCAGAGGAGATTTGGTTAATAGACAACGGTGCTTCCAGACACATGACAAGCTTCAAACAAAACCTTGCAAACTATCAAGACAAGAAATTCAAGGCAAAGGTGGAACTAGGTGATAATAACACCTATGACATAAAATGTTTTGGATCTACCTCTTTCAGATTTCAATAAGGTAATATCTTTCATATTAATGAAATTCTTTATGTCACTCGTCTAAAGAAAAATCTAATCTCTGTTCCAGTTTTAGAAAGTAAATGTTACTCGGTAGCTTTCTCTAAAGGGAAAGCCCTCTTGTGGTCCTCAAATGAAGATATAAGCATTGCTATGATTATTGGAACTTGTGAGAGTGGACTTTATAAAATTTTAGGTCAGGTTGTTCAAGCTCTAGTTCACGAGACGGTAAATCCCTGCGAGCTTTGACACAGAAGACTTGGACATCTCAACTACAACGCTCTTTCAGGTTTGCAAAAGATGGTGACATGTATGCCAATATTTTCTTTTGAGCATGATAGTGTTTGTAAAGGTTGTTCACTTGGTAAGAATACAAAAAAACCCTATCCTCTCAGTAATAGAAAATCAAATGGCATCTTAGATCTAATTCATTCTACTCTTTGTGGGCCCATGATTGCCCCATCTTTGAATGGTTGTATTTACTATATCATTTTTATTGATGATTGTTCTCGTAAAACTTGGATTTATTTCTTAAAAACTAAGATGAATCTTTCAACAGATTTCAAGATTTTAAGAATTTTGTTGAAAATCAAACAGGCAGACACATCCGAGTTTTCATGACAGATAACAGTAAAGAATTTGACTCCTTCAAATATGATGAACTCTGTCGGGCTTCTGGAATTAAGAGAGAGCTTACTGTGCCATACAACCCTCAACAAAATGGGGTTGCTGAAAGAAATAATAGATCTATCTGTGAAGTAGCCGGGGCCATGATGTATGACCAAAACTTGCCCTTATCACTTTGGGCCGAGGCTGCTAGTACTGCAGTCTACATTCAGAACATATGTCCACACAAAGCCTTTGAAGCGAAAACTCCTGAAGAAGTTTTCACCAGAATTAAGCCCTTAGTTGATCACTTGAGAATCTTTGGCAATCCAGTCTATATTCACATTCCAAAAGAGAAGAGGACTAAGCTAGAGCCCTCCGGGAAGAAAGAAACTTTTGTGGGATATAGTGAAACCTCAAAAACTTATAGGATTTATATCCCAGGTCAAAAGTTCATCGAAGTAAGCAAAGACGTGACTTTTCATGAAGAGGCAGCTTTTTGTCGGGCTAGAGAACTTTCATGTGATTCAGAGGAGCAGGAAGCTCCACCACTTGATTCTCTAGTTTCTCCTCTTCCAGATGAGCAGAGGGAGGAAACCTCATAATTTCCAGTAAACCTCTCAATGGATACTATTGAGTTTCCAATGGAGATACCTCCTATTAAAAAGAAACTAGCCCGGTGTCGATAAATATTTAAAGAAGCAGAAAAACATTAAGCTCCTAAGGGCACCTTCAGAGAAAGCAAGAAATGAGATAAGTACTCCGGTCTCATAGCTAAATTAAATACTGTGATTGATTCAGAACCTTCCACATTTGTAGAAGCCTTCAAACATCAAGTGTGGAAAGATGCTATGAATGAAGAATATGATTCTATTATAAAGAATGATGTATGGACCGTAGTTCCTAGACCTCATGGCAAATCAGTGGTAACTTGAAAATGGCTTTATAAGATAAAGCATGCAACATATGGCAACATTGAGAAATACTTGGCGAGATTCGTGGCTCGTGGTTTCTCTCAGAAAGAAGGAATTGACTACGACGAGATTTTTGCTCCAGTTCCCAGATATACTTCAATCAAGATTATCATCTCTCTTGCAACAATTTTTGGTTGGAAACTTCACCAGATGGATGTTAAGACTGTTTTTCTTAACGGTGAAGTTGAACAAGAAGTATACATCGAACAACTTGAAGGTTTCGTGATGCATGATAAAAAATCTCATGTGTGCAAACTCAAGAAATCCCTATACGAGTTAAAGCAAGCTTCGAGAGCTTGATATGGTATAATAGACAGTTTTCTACAAAGTCTTGGATTCACCAAGAGCATAGTAGATCCCAATCTTTATATAAAGATTGTGCAAAATCATCCGGTTATCTTAGTCTTATACGTGGATGATTTGTTCCTCACTGGTGAAGAAAACTTGATAGCTCAGACTAAGAGGGAGATTTCTACAGAGTTTGAAATGAAAGACTTGGGGCTCATGCGTTATTTCTTAGGCTTGGAGGTCTGACAGAGACCAGGTGAGATCTTTCTCAGACAGGGTAAATATGCAGTTGATGTGCTTCACAGGTTTGACATGATGGACTGCAAGTCCATGACCACACCAATGATCTTTAACCTAAAGAAACTACAAGATCAGGTTACAGGTTCAGATCTAGAAGACCCCACCTTATATTGGCAGACCATTGAGTCTTTGATTTATCTCGTACATACGAGACTAGACATTTCTTATGTAGTAAATGCTCTCAGCCAGTGCATGTGTGAACCAAAGCATATACATATGGTTGTTGTAAAACATATTCTGAGATATGTTCGGGGAACTACAACTTATGGTCTCAGATACACTTCCAGTGGAGGTGTAATGCTCCATGGATTTACAGATTCATATTGGATGGGCAGTACAGTGGATTGGAAGAGCACTTTCGGATATTGTTTCAGTTTGGGTTCAACAATGATTTCCTGGTTCAACAGGAAACAGAGCTCCATAGCCCAAAGCACTGTAGAAACAGAATACATTGCTGCAAGTGCTACTAGTAGAGAAACAATGTGGCTTAGGAAGCTACTTTTAGACTTGTTTAGTTTAGAACTTGAAWYCACAGTCATTCACTGTGACAATCAGAGCTGTATAAAGCTCACCAAGAATCCAATGTTTCACGACAGGTTGAAATACATTGAGATGAGATATCACTATGTCCGGGACATGGTACGAAAGAACGTTCTCAACATTCAGTATGTTCCGACGATAGAACAAACGACATATATTTTTACCAAGCCACTGTCCCTGACAAAGTTTGTATACTTTCGTAACAAGCTTGGTGTAGCTGAGAATGCCTCTCTTGCCGAGAGGGAGTGTTGAATTTAAAGTAGTTGTAGGAGCCATTCTCCGGGAGGATGGAAAAGATCCTAGACGAGATCTAGGACCCCCAATGCACTCATGGGGTTCTTGGTCTGGGACCAAACAATCAGTGCCATGGCAAAAGACCCTTGTTAGCTTAGTAGATAACTGGGGTTCTTGGTCTGGGACCAAGTAGTAAAGACCCTTGAGAGGCCCCCCAGTATATCACTAGGGTTCTTGGTCTGGGACCAAGCAGTTAAAGTCCCTAGATAGGTCTAGGGCCCCTTGACATGTTCCAGGGTACCCATGCCTGGGGCATGGGTTGATCCTGGGTCTTGTAGCTTGGTGGATAAGACCCCAGAAATGTTCTGGGGCAACCTGGTCCTTGATCAGGGGTTTGTTGGTGCATGACCCTCTTTGAAGGCGGGCATGACCACATGAGGGATGTATCCCATATGCAGTGATGATAAAGTTAAAAATGTCACTTTGAGAATTATATGGACATGCGTAAACCTCTCTTAAACCCTCCACCCTTGGCTTGTGGGCTTGAGTTTGTTTGGGGTTTGTGTTTTGTATTTTTTAGGGGTTAATACCATAAATAATTAATTAATAGAAATTGAACATATATTTAATTAATATTTATATTAATTAAATATATTATTTGTATTATTATTTCTTTTATTTATCCCTCACCCAAAAGTATAAATATAGGCCCCTCCCTCTTCATTCTTACACATTATTTCTCTCTCCTAAATGTGGCGGATTTCTCTCCTTGCAATAGTTTCGGCCTCCTTACATCAGATTAGCAGCTCCTTTAGTGGCAGTGTTTCAGTGCTTTCTTTTGTGGCTGAGTTTATTCCAAGTCCTCGCTGATTGTTTTTTGCTGCTATGAGTATGATGAGTGTCTTCTGCTGAGAATTTTGGTGTAGCTGCTCTCCACCAGCCAACCATCATTTCATTAACCAGAAAGCCCTCTTCATCAGCCTGTCGTCCCCTATCTGAGTTTCCTGTGAGGGCCGCGACACCCTAAGTAAGGTCGCTGGGCCATTCTTAAGGCAACCATTCCTTCTCCTGGTTTCTCTTCCTATGCATGAGGGTTTGTGGGGTGTTTTTCAGTGTACTTGTGTGAAGTTCTGGTGGGGTTTTTAAACAGTCTTATAATTCTCTTGGCAAGAGATCTCACCCATGAGGTAGATCCATGAACTTGGACTTTTTCTGAGCATATTATTTGTGGCACGTCATCTCTTGTGTGGCATGAACTCCTTCAGTGATCAGAGGTAAGACGTCAAGGTAAGCTACTTGATTCAGATCCATTTCTTTAGATCTATATGTTGTTTTAAAATCTGAAGTTTTTATCATTGTTAGATCTGCATGTACTTGTTTAGATCTGTTAGCAAATGCTTATATCTGTTTTCTTAGATCTGTTATCTACTTGTTTAGATCAGTTAGCAAATACTTATATCTGCTTATCTTAGATCTGTTATCTTTAGATATGTTAGCAAATGTTTAGATCTGCTATCTAATGGTAAAGTTATTGCTTTGATCTGTGACCTATCTTTCCTCTAAGAAAGAGTTTATGTCTGAATCCATTCACTGACTGTGAATAGAATAAAATCTTAGATTTGATTTTTGTGTACACTCAGGGATAGGTGTATGGTGTAAACCTATTTCTGGTTGAATCTAATTGCTGTCAGTTCAGATCTGTGTTTAGTGCACACTCAAAAATTGTTTACAAATTCAAATCTAATTGTTGTTTCTTTGATTTGATTTCCTAAGCAATATTGTATTGGTTTACTATTCCAAGGTTTGATTTTTCTGCCTAACAGATTTAAAATATAGTAATTTTCTACTTTGTTTCCCTAATTCTAACATGCCTCTTGAGCTTTGGGTAGCTTTTAGCAAAGTGCCATACTCATGGCAAGAGTTACATTTAAAAGGTACTTGTTCATAATCTAGGGCTTTACATGTTTCAAATCTTATAGAATTAGGGTTCACAAAGAATTTCCTATATGAATGATTGACTATGCTTCTCAATGTCTAAGTTAGTGAATTAGTTGGTTTTGCAACACATATTGAGGTGGATTAACAATGAAGCGCCAAAGTATGGAGTGCATATTGAGGTGGATTATCAATGAAATGCAAGGTATGGTAACAAATTTCTGTTATTCAACTAGGTGATTGTACTTGCCTCATAATTTTTGTGTCACCACTTTGAGAGGTTAATGTGGTAGTTGAGATTCAATGGTTGCGATAATTATGAGACATCTATATGAACCTTTTAAAGTGGTATATGAAGTTCTTACAAACCTTTCAAGAATTATACCATCCAAGGCTATAGGTTGAGAACATTCCAATCAATGTTCATAACTATGGTGGCTACAAATTTAAGAAAGGAGTGATGGCAATTTTGACATGTTGCCATGCAATCAATGATTTTCATTTTTCATATGGGTCGAAGCTATTTATCATGAGGGTGAAAATTTAACAAGTATTGGGCAAGGAATTAAAGGTTTTTGAGGATTTACCCCATAGTTTCCACTAAACAAAGGATGCGAGCATATCATTGAGTTAGGATAAGGTACAAATCTCATAATGAGAATTCTTCCACCCCATTCCTACAAGAATGAGATTGGAAAAATGGTACAACAACATTTTGAAGTGTGGAGCATGTTAGGCCTAGTTCAAGTCCATTTGTTGCCTTGATGGCTTTGGTTAAGAAGAAATATGAAACTCTTCAAATGGAATTTACTATCATGCTTTGAACAAGAGGACCATAAAAAAACCATTATCCTATTCCCCATCTTGATGAATTGTTGGTTGAGTTGCATAGAGTAAGTTTTCTCAAAGATATATTTGCAATCCAAGTATCATTAGATTTGTGTAAGGTAGGAATCATACACAAAACAATCTAATGGACACATTGCCATGCAATCAATGGTTTTCATTTCTCATATGGGTTGAAGCTATTTATCACGAGGGTGGAAATTTAACAAGTATTAGGCAAGGACTTGAAGGTTTTCGAGGATTTACCCCATAGGTTTCCGCTAACCAAAATATGTGAGCATATCATTGAGTTAGGATAAGGTACAAATCTCATTATGACAATTCTTCCACCCCATTCCTACAAGAATGAGATTGGAAAAATGGTATAATAACATTTAATGTGTGGGGCATGTTAGGCCTAGTTCAAGTCCATTTGTAGCATTGATTGCTTTGGTTAAGAAGACATATGAAACTCTTCAAATTGAATTTACTATCGTGCTTTGAACAAGATGATCATAAAAAAACCATTATCCTATTCCCATCTTGATGAATTGTTGGTTGAGTTGCATAGCGTAATTTTTCTCAAAGATATATTTGCAATCCAAGTATCATTAGATTTGTGCAAGGTAGGAATCATACACAAAACAACCTAAGGACACGTGTGAGACTACAAGTTCTTGACGATTACAACAAATGTCATTGGCTTTCATGCTATTTGTAGTGGTGGTTTGCACAATTGATGGTTTCCTGTTGTCACCTAATCATTCCTTGCTTGAATTGAGAAATTAACTTGATTGGGTCTAAGAAGCATCGCTTGTAGAGACAAAGAGAACATACGCGATGACTACATTGCAATCAACAATGAATACAATATTTCAACCTTATTTGCAAAGTTTTAGTTTTTTGATGATATATAAATCTATACTAAAAGCTTTGAAGGGAATGCCAACATGAAGAAATCATAATTTATTGTTTAATAATAAATTTTAACCAAGGAATTCAAGTGCGAATTTGTGTGGAAGAATTGTTGTACTTGTGGCATGTGGTGAATAAAATAGGGTCAAGAGTGGACATCTTCAAGACTAAAGCAATTTGAAGTGGCCATACTCAAAGACACTCATTCAATTGAGAGGGTTCTTTGGGTTGTCTAGCTACTATCATCGAATTCTTTAAGGACTTCTTTCACCATGCAACACGCTATAGTGATTCGTCTTAGAAAGGACAATACATCATTCTATGACTCTATATCTGGAACAACCATCCAACTATCATTCTCAAGTTGCTTTTCATTTTTTGAGATTGCTAGTGAAAGAGTTAGGAACATGTCATTTAATAATTGTGCTACAGAACTATGTGATTTGTTGTGGCAATTCTTTCTCCTCTTCCTCATAATCTGGCCAATCCTATCCTTTTGGTGCCACTCACTTTCTAGAGACTGTTGGGAATGAGGAGAAAGGGGTTGAAGAAGTAGGTAGGGATTGTTAATATTATGGTAGCTGCGGGAGGTATTTACCCCCACGTGTGAACCTGACGAGAATAGAAGACTCTGGGAAGCAAGAGAAACCCTAATGAGTTGGCTAATAACCCTAGAAGCCTTGTCGGCTCAAGAAGATAATTTAT
>ML780504.1:203600-236334 GCA_009831015.1 Picea engelmannii | reverse complement strand
GTAGTTATGTACTACTATGAATAGACACAGGTGTGTTCTATCCTTGTTCTAATTGCCTTGAAGACTATCAACAATTTATTGGAGATAATGATCATTCAGATGAATGATGAACATAGATTTTCCAGACGAAAAACAGTTCAGAGCTTTTACTCCTCTTGTATCACTCTATGTTGAGAGTGACTTATCTAGCATCATATCTAACTACTCAGATGAAGTATGGTTTCGAGAGATGGTGCAGCTGATGATGACGGTGATGCTCATGATCTAGTCATGAAATAGTCTAGATGACTATATTGATGCTACCGGGTAAATGGTATATTTTGTGCTCAAGACCATTACCTGTAAATGCCTCTCTAGCTAGGAGGGAGTGTTAATATTATGGTAGTTGCGGGAGGTATTTACCCCCACGTGTGAACCTGACGAGAATAGAAGATTACGAGAAGCAAGAGAAACCCTAATGAGTTTGCTAATAACCCTAGAAGCCTTGTCGGCTCAAGAAGATAATTTATATTAGGCTATTAGCCTCCAAGAGAAGAAGTCAGCCAAAAATAATAATAATATACTGAACAAAAACATACCCAGAAGGAGAAGTCAGCCCCAACAAAACTGGCAGGATTACTATAAATACAAGGCGCCAGTTCTCATTTGCAACATCTCAGAATTGCAGTTCTGTAGTTTGGTGCGCATTGCAATTGCAGTCTTGTGCGCAGGTTTGGAGGAAGAGCTGGTGCAACTGCAGTAGCAGCAAGATCTTAGTTTTGACTTGAATATCTCTTGGCTAGGGTTTGGAACATCTGATCAGCCTTTTGTGATGCGCTATCCTTGGGGATTGATGCACTACTCTTTGTTTGGCTATCTAGCCTAGGGTTTGCTTCCAGAGTAATTCTCAGTCAAGGTTAAGGTGCTCGGAGGGAGGCTTCGGCCTATGGTTGGGTGATGAAGGTATCGTCAATGGTAAAACGAGCACACCATCTTCTATATTCTAACAGGGATCGACACCCCCACCCAATAGTCTAGAAGTTGACATAGATGCCCCAAATCCAACTCAGTCTTTTGCAATTGCATTGTTATTTGTAGGGTAAGATTAATGCAAACTAGGATATTGTCAGCCTAGGAAAAAAGCTTTGTCAGTATGACCTTGCTTAAAGAAAATGTCATTGCTCTATTTCCTAATTTTGAAATAAAACTTCAATTCTAATGTGTTCACATGTAGAATGATATTCTTGACCCAAGAGAGATTGTTCCCTAACAAGGCAAATTTTAAAGGAAGAGAGTTAAGGAGGAGATGGTCACAACAATTTAAAATCCATTGCTAGGCATACTTGGCATAAGCGGTACCAAAATATATGCTCAAGCTTCTCAAGACTACCACATAATTGACACATAGGTTGGGGATTCCTAGGTTGAGAAGACCATTGCTTGCAACGAGACCTCCCAAGAAGAGGGACATCATGAAAAAAACTTTTTCATTTGCATAAAAGGCTTATAAACATTTCCTAGTCATGACAACCATGTAGTTTGTTTCAATTTGATTTTCCATGAGTTATTGTGTCTAGCATCCATGATTTGTTTTACAACAAAACCATCGATAGCCATCAACATGGTTACATATATTTGAAGCTTTTGATCAATTCCAATTTTAGAGCTTACCCGATTAGTCAGTGGCTGGATGCCCAATTTAAGCAAAAGGGAGTTGGGGATAATCTCCTTTACACAATGAAGAACAATTCTATCAGGATTAAAAAGCTTGAATAATTCCTTAAGCTTAGGGCATGATATCCAATCTTTGGTATGAGGTTCGTTCTAAGCTTGAGAACATGTAAAAAAATTGTAGGAATTCATTATTATCAATTGTTTCTTTCTCTTTTGTTAAAATCCAAGAATAAAACATTACAGTCACTTAAGAACACAACTTAGAGCAAAATGGAGAATATGAACATATTCTTCTTCAATGTCACATTCATTTACATCACACATATTACCTTTATAGAGACATTGAGGTTGTGCTAATGCAATTAATGCAATGAAAAAGAAGCTCCCTAATTAACTTAGCTAAACGTAGTAAAAGCCCTAAATGTTGCGAACACAATAGACGTGATAACGATTTTAAAAG
The DNA here is from genome assembly GCA_009831015.1 of Picea engelmannii. Lineage (NCBI taxonomy): Eukaryota > Viridiplantae > Streptophyta > Pinopsida > Pinales > Pinaceae > Picea > Picea engelmannii. The sequence goes on along the minus strand of ML780504.1, from coordinate 234,221 downwards.
CAAAACTAATCCCAAAGTACTTGGAAGAAGATTTCCAAGTTAAGGGTAAAACTATCCCCGCACAAAAGTAATGGGGGCCCATTAAATTTTCAACACTCAATGAAAACTCGTTGGCACACTTTCATGAAAAGTGGAGGTTACATGCTAGGCATTCCAACAACACTCCTCAAACAAGACCCATTTGAATCTCTTTGTTGGAATTTACATATAATACCTATTATTATGGCCTATGGAATTCAAATTTGATTTTAGGCATTTGTTTAGTGAAGATATTTGCAATCATATTTGATGTAGGACACTGTTCCATGTTGATCTAATTATTTGTGCTTTATCAAGAAAGAAATGGCACTAAATAGTAATATGCTTTGTTTTTCCATGATACCTTGGATCTTAAGTGATTATGATGCAACTTTGATTATTACAAAATATAATCATTTATGGGTATGCGTTGCTTGAAACTCTAATCTTCCATCAACCTATTTAGCCAATTAACCCGTTCATTGGCTTGTGAGGCTGTGATATATATTTCTTTAGTACTTGAGAGTGTTGTAGTAGTTTGTTTCTTGGTATCCCTATCACAAGTAATGGTGATGCCAAGATAGTAATGTATGTCTTAGTAATCTACCATTTCAAATTCAACACACAAATCAACATTAATTGGTTCTAGGAACTGCAAATTATCACTTACAAAATAACATCATCTACATATAAAGTTAGAATGGAAAAATATCCTCTTTCACAACAATCTAAAATCCATTGCGAGGCATACTTGGCATTAGAAGAAATACATGAACTAGACAAACTGACTATGGATAGGCTCCATGGAATTATGACTGCTTATGAGATGAGAACTAGGAAAGAAGAACTAGATCTAAAGGACACAGTCTTCAAAGCATCAGTGAAATCGTCAACATCTCAAGATCATGATTCATTAGAACATTTCTCACAAGAAGAAGAAGCTAACTTTGTGAGGAAGCTGAAGAAGGGATCTAGAAAACATAAAGGTATGTTACCGTTTAAATTCTTTCATTGTGGTAAATTTGGTTATTTTTCCTCCAAATGTCCTTTTAAAGGAAATAACACCAATGAAAAGAAAATAAAGGGCAATGATAAACCTAGCAATTTAAAAAAGTCTTTTAAAAGGAATAGTTTTTATTCGAAGGAGGATAGTAACAACTCTGATGAAGAACACAAGCCATATCTAATTCAGGATGAAAAACTTCTTATGGCTTTGAAACAACACAAATATGATCAAACACACACAAAAGAGTGTGAAGATGTAGTGTACATGGAAGGAGAACTCATTAGTGCTTTGGAGGAAATCTCCCGACTCAAGAAAAATAACATACTAAGAAAAGAACAGTTGTAGGTCTACAAAGAAAAACACAATAAGGTTAGTGAAGAAATAGTCATCTTAAAAATTCAGCCAAAAGAAGCCAAAATAAAGGAAGAAGCATTGATACATCAAATAAAAGAAAGGAGAATATCTGTGACACACTAGAAGTAGAAATAGTTTCCTTAAGAAAATATCTAGAGAAATCCAAGACTCGGAGATCACATTCTAAGCAATCAAAGATCACTAGACAAAAAGATAGGGTTGAGATATAAGGAAAGTCTAAAAATTGTCAAAGGTGAGTCGAGCACCAGCATGACAACCAGTGAGAAGCCTACAAGCTATGCAAATGATCTCAAGGGAAACAACAGTCAGCCTAACCAAGAAAAAGATGAAAAGAAGAAGCAATCGAAATTGAATCAACCCAACTATGAAGCAAGGAAGCAACATGTGCATGAATTTTATCAAGTTGGCAGACAAAGACTGATTCCTACAAGTAAGTTTTTCATTCCAAAGCATCCAATTTTTTTCTATGGATATTTTTTCTCTTGTGAAAACTTTGGACATAAGGTTGTAAGTTGCAGATTTTTTAGATATAAAAAAAGTATAGGAAAGAGATTCAACAAACCTCAAAAGGCTATGGTTCAAAATTATTTCAATAATGTCTTCTCTACTTTACTAAATGACACCAAATTCTACATATGCAATAATTTTGGACACAAGGCAAGTGAATGTAGAAGCAAGTTGCCGCCTGTATTTAGGCAAGACATACAAGAAGATATTTACCAAGGTTTGGAGGAAGAAAAGTAAAAGTGAAGAAAATTGTGGACTAGCTGTATATGCCAAAAATCAAGAAAATCAATGGTACATTAACAGTGACTGCTCCAAGCACATGACATGCGAAAAAATCAAGTTTGAATTCTTAACTAAAGAAAAAGGTGGTAATGTCACTTTTGGAAACAATGCTCTACCCAATATAAAAAAAAATGAACTGTTGTATTAGATGAAGATAAAAAGGGAAAGAACAAATCACAAAATGTGTTGTATGTTAATGGTCTAAAACATAACTTATTAAGTGTAATCCAAATGTGTGACCAAGAACACAATGTTCTTTTTCATAAAAGACGCTGTAAGGTAATGGACTCGAATACAGGGAAGATTGTTGTTAAGGCAGTCAAAACTTCAGGGAATGTGTATGTTCTAGAAGAAGGCAAAGAAAAATGTTGCATTGGTAAAACATATGATAGTTGGCTTTGGAAAAAAAGACTAGGTCATGTTATTTTTAATAAACTTGTTAAGCTAGGAAGAAAAGATGATGTGAGAGATATGCCTAAGATCTTCGAACCTGAGAATAATGTCTACAAGTCATGTCAGTTTGGAAAACAGTCAAGACATCAATTCAAGACAAGAGAACACTCCACTCGAACTCTTGAGCTGATTCATACAAATCTATGTGGCCCTACGAGTACACAATCTCCTCGAGGTGAAAGATATTTCATTCTGTTAATTGATGACTATACCAGAATGGCTTGGGTTGGATTGTTGATGCATAAATTTAAGGCCTTTGAAAAATTCAAAATATTCAAAGCGCAGGTAGAAAATGAAATGGACTTAAAAATAAAATGCCTAAGGTCAGAGAGAGGAGGAGAATCACATCTGATGAATTTAATAGAGTTTTTTTGAAAAACATGGGATCAAGAGACAGTTTGTTATTGTCAGAACCCCTCAACAGAATGGAGTAGTGGAAAGGATGAACAAAACAATTCAAGAAATGGCCAGGGCCATGCTTGATGAATCAAAAGTACCCAAAACCTTTTGGGGAGAGGCTATTCAAACTGGTTTCAACATTCTCAATAAGGTGCACATAAGAGTAAACAATGATAAAACACCTTATGAGCTATGGCATGACAGATCAACTTCAATAAAACACTTCAAATTTTTAGAAGCAAATGCTACATTAAAAGAAATTAAGACAACTTACGTAAGTTTGATTCTAGAGATGATGAAGGAATTCTGCTAGGATACTCCTCCATAAGTAAAGGATACAAGTGCTATAACAAAAGGCTCAATAAGATAATTGAGAGCATAAATGTAAAGGTAGATGAGGGACCACTTCATTCAACGAGATATAAGCACCATAATAAGAAATATGATGGACCAATCAACAATGAGTTACAAGATGATGGAATGGGAGAGCAATAAGAACAAAAGGATTCAGAAGAAGAGAGAATGATAACATCACAACCAAAGACCCCATCAAGGTATGTTCAAAAACATCATCCAGAAAGTCAGATTCTTGGAAATAAGGAAACATGTGTACAAACTAGAAGAAAACTTACAGATAAATCTACCTCTGCAAATTTTGCACTGCTGTCCATAATTGAACTCCAAAAATTTGTGCAAGAAAACCATGATGATCACTAGATCAAAGCCATGAATGAAGAAATAAACAAAATAGAGAAAAATAAGACTTGGGATCTTGTTCCAAGACCAAATGACAAGAATGTAATTGGAACTAAATGGGTATACATAAACAAGCTAAATGAAGATGGACATACAATCATAAACAAGGCCAGATTAGTATGCAAAGGGTATACTCAAGTTGAAGGAGTGGACTTTGAAGAAATTTTTTCTCATGTTTCAAGAATTGAAGCTATCAAGATGTTTTTGGATTTTGCATGCTACATAAAATTCAAAGTTTACTAGATGGATGTCAAATCAACATTTTTAAATGGTGAACTTGAGGAAGATGTTTATGTTGAGCAACATGATGGTTTTTTGCTTACTAACAAAAATAATTATGTCCATCGACTAAAGAAAGCGTTGTATGGGCTAAAACATGCTCCAAGAGCTTGGTATTATAGATTGGATAGGTATTTGCACCAAGAAGGATACAAAAAGGGAACTGCTGATAGCAACTTAAACATCAAGGATGAAGGTACTGATCTGTTATTTATTGTGGTGTATGTTGATGATATTATTTTTGGCAGTAATATTGAATTAATGAGTAAGAAGTTTGTAGTTACAATGCATCAAGAATTTGAGATGTCCATGTTAGGAGAACTTTCCTTCTTTCTTGGGTTACAAATTCATCAATCAGAAAAGAGAATTTTCATTTCTCAAGCTAAATATCTCAAGGAAATATTGAAGAAATTTGGCATGGAAAAATGCGCACCAGTAAACACTCGAATGACTATTAGTTGTAAAATCAACACGGATGATGATGCTCCAGAAGTAGATTAGGCCATGTACAGGTCTCTGATAGGCAATTTACTCTATCTCATGGCTTCAAGGCCTAACATCATACATGCCGTGGGTCTTGTAGGTAGATTTCAAACAAATCCTAAGGAAACTCATGTTCTTGCAGCCAAAAAAATATTCAGGTATTTGCAAGGCACTATTGATTATGGATTGTGGTATCCAAAAAAAACAAACTTTATTCTCAGATCTTATACATATGCATATTGGGCAGGAAGTATTGATAATAGAAAAAGAACTAGTGGAGGTGCATTCTTCCTTAGCAATTTTTTAGTGTCCCGGCTTAGCAAGAAACAATCTTCCATTTCTCTCTCTACAACTGAAGCATAGTATATAGCTGCAACATCCTGTTGTAAGCAAGTGTTGTGGATAAAAACCAATCTCAAGGATATTCAAGTTCCCTGTGATCAACCTGTTTCTATCATGTGCGACAATACAAGTGCTATTAATCTCTCCAAAAATCATGTTCAACACTCTAAAACTAAGCATATCCCCATCAAGTATCAGTTTCTTAGAGAACATGTTCAAGATCAGGTAGTTAAATTAGAATATGTTCAAATATGTTCCTTCCAAAGAGCAAATTATAGATATCTTTACCAAGCCATTACCTAGGGACTCCTTTGAGTACCTCAGATACATTTTGGGATTCCTTCTAACTCCTCATTCATGCACATAAATCTTCATGATAGGTTGGGGGTTGCTAAAAGACCTTCCCAACCTCAGGGGGAGAAGCAACATAAATTGAACAATAGACAATACAACATTTCGATAGGGGGAGTGACTCTTAGGATGTGTGTAGTCAGAAGGACAATTCCCTTTACCATTGATGTCAAGGGGGGAGAAACATACAACTGCGACAAAGAGGATCATACAACAAGGGGGGAGTGAAGGCCATAGGAACACACTGATAGGGGGAACAACTCAACAATAATAGTTGTCACCAATGACAAAGGGGGAGTTTGTTAAGAATATGTTTTCATTGATGTCAAGATGGTGCACAAGAAGAGAAAGTGCGCGAAAGGCTTGAAGTCTGCAGAGACCATATGGAGCAAAGTTGGCGCACAAGCAGAGGAAGTGCACAAAAGGATAATTTCCACTGTACTATTGGAGATATACATGAAATGGAACTCCTAGAACAAATCGTGAAAGCTTGAAAACAAAAGTGCAGCATAAGGATTGAAGGACAAAGGGATCAATGATGCAAAAGAAATCACAGAAGTGATTGAGTCTACCAGGAGTGCACACAGAATAGGAGGATAACCTATGACACAGTTCATAAATGAAGTGGGATGCGGAAAATTCCCTTGTCCATGATCACAAAATGACTCAGCGTATTTTTATGCCACAACGCGATGTTGTTTTGAGCAAGTGACAAGTGACAGAGTGAACTGTGATAGAGTGTGTGGAAGATTGCACAGATGAAAATATGTAGGGAGTCTTGAGCCAACACGACGAATGGTGTAGTTGAGTGTGATGAGATGAAGTCCAAAGTAGAATGCGATAGAACGAGTTACTAGGGGCACTTATTGTTTGATGGGGCGATTCAATAAGCACACTGCAGAACAAGTGCGACATAATGAAGACTTGTGATTTGAATCTTGCTCTCTGGTTTTATCTGCGCAGTGGATGCCTTGTAGACCAAAATGAGATTATTGTGTCATTATTAATGAGATGCTCAGATAATCTGGAGCACAGTCGTAGGAAGACTTGGTCCATTTGATTTAGTAAAAGTTTGTCCACAATGTAATATTTATGCGTCCACACACTTTATTTAGACAAAATTGTAATTGACAAGATTTTGATATGGTCAAAGTTTGTCCACAATATAACCGTCATACTTTATTTAGACAAAATCATAACCGATAGGATTTTTATGTGGTCAAAGTTTTTCCACATTGTAACTATTATGCATCCACATACATGATGGTGAACTTAGGCAAGTTAGTATAAGTATGGATGCGCTCTGATTATGGAAGTGTGTGAGAAGTGAGGTGGAAGATGATACTATAACAGTTCATAGGAACATAAATGTAAATTTGTTAGGATGTGTTGAAATATTTAGTGATGTAACATATTTTTCTGAGTTTAGGGTGGCAGGGTGGTGCTCGAGTGAGTCGTAGTTCACTGAGGATTGAAGTTCTCATTTTTGCAACAGGTTGGTGCATGAGAGGATTGGTGTCCTCATTTTTGTAGCATGTTGGTGCCTGAGAGGATTGGTGTCCTCATTATCCATGACATGTTGTTTTCTGAGAGGATTGCTGTCCTTGTTATTTGTGATAGGTGGGTGCCTGTTGAGCTGAAAATTTACAACTTGTAAGTTGGTGCTTGCAGAAGAACATAAAGAAGAAGTTTTGTGGTTTTTTCCTGCATTAGGTTTCCACGTAAAAATATTTGTGTACTGTGTTCACTGGGCTATTTTGATTTTTGCTTGTATATGCCATTAAGTGCACACTTATAAATAACTTAGATGGCTGTGTTGAGTTTTGCTTACATATTTCATTAAGTGCACATTTATAAATAACTTAACTGGTTTAAAGGAAAGAAAATACAGAAGGTTAATGCAATATTGTTCACCCCCCCTCTCAATATTGTTGTGAGTATAAAAAAAACCTTATCAGATTTTGTGCTTGTCTATTTTTTCCCCTTATCCCTTCATCAAGTCCTCCTTTTATTCCTCAAAGGTAGTTTTGATTAGTTCAACTAATTTTAGTTAAGTAGTTAACTAACTTTTGTTAAGTGGGACAAATTTTTAATAAATAATCATTATCGGGTTTTTAATAAAAAATAACTAATAGACGGGGACCCTCTACATCACTTCTTTGTTTAATATTCAAAATATCTCCCTATACCTCCACATCTCTCAACCCCAAAATAAATAATATTGCCATAAAAAAACTTGTGACTCCCATGAATATTTCAACCATGTATATATATGTGTGTGTGTGTGTTGTCCAAAAATAAAAAGTGCAAGTATAACATCAATTAAATATCACAACATCATCATAAAATAAGATTAAAAATTATATTTCTTATGGGACGATGTCCTTTGCTTTCCATTGTCCTGAGATGAAGTCACCCCGTGTTTCTGTGAATCTGCCTTGGTAGAATTTTGTCCTCATTTGAGGATTCTTCAGGGTACATATCACCAACGATGATATTCTTAGGATCATTTTTTTGGGGGAATGGAATGTGAGGTAACAGAGTGGGAAGATGAATAAGAACTAGGTGACGTGGCAACTTGCTTCCCTTTGCTAGGTTTAGGTTCATGAGATAAAGCTTCGTTTTTATTGAGTTGTTGAGCAGATAGTGCATGTGAAACCATATAAACAACATGTTGAAGAGGTTGTTTAGGAGGAAGTGCAGGTAATTGAAAAGATAAAGTAGGTCATCCATGGTGATGTTGTTGGGGATCACGAACAATTTCATTCCAACCATCATTGAGTGGAACCTTTGGCTATAAGGACACATGTGGCTGTACAAGTATGCCGATAATACTAGGATGAGGTTGTAATGTAGCTATGACAGGTGGCGGAGGATTAAAATATCCTTGGCTTACAAGATTGATAAGACCAATTTGGAGGAGTCAATTAAATTCCGCGGAATCAACATCAAAGTGAGAAAATAATATAAGTTTCTTTTTTCTGCCCCTAGGACAACCATCTTGCTACCCTCTATTCCAATTTCCTCTGTTATCTCTACTGCTGCCCCGACTGAAAAATATCATCTATTAAACATGAAGACTAGATCAGAGTATGAATACAATAAAAAGTAAAACATCAAATACATTTTTCATTTAACATAATTTTTAGAAGTGGCTTTGACTCGATCAATAATCAAACATGCGGTCAACTAGGGATAAAAGAGAATATTAACCTAAAATCAAACTTTTCCCTCTTGCCTTGAGACAATTTCCAGATTTTTCAACTCATGCAACTGATATTTACTCAAGAATATGGGATTTATAATGTAATTGGGAATATGAAAGGTTTTGTAATGTATGGAAAGTGAAAACAAATGATAAGGAATGAAGATACATGTTCCTAGTCAAATATATCAATTATCAACGTTCAACCAATATCTCAATTCATATCCAATTCCTGTTAATAATCTTATCATTCATGCCATATCAAGCATCATCTACATTGACTGCATGTATATCAATTATCCATGCTTCAAAATATATATTTTTGAATTTGATATGTATCAGGGGAAAGGAACATGAACTTGAAATGAAACATAATATTGGGAATTCAGGAGCAATTTATGTAAAGTGAAAACATGAAGGGATTGGACCTGAAACATCAAGCAATCAACCATTTCCAAAACTTATGACCCCTTTTCAATACCCATTATATTTTGTCATTGTAGACTTGTTCTTGGATGTTTAGTAAAATTATGTAATCAAAACTCATAAATAAAGAAGAATCATTTAATAATGCATCATTTTCAATTCTTCCCTTCTTCAATAGAAAGTCACTTTTATTTTGTATAACAGGGGGAAGAGGACATGAGAATTAAATGATATATGGTTTTAGGAATTAAGGAATGATATACGGAATAAAAAAACACGAGGGATTTGATTATGTGAAAAAATAAATCTTTTTAATTCCTTTATGAATTAGTAATTTTTTTAATCCATGTTTAAAATTAGTATGCCCATAAACCGATAACCAGATTGTGTCTGAAGATTCAATCACTTACCCTAAACCAATTCTGTATCAAACATGTAGCACAAAAATTCCCCTTATTACTTTCCCTATTTTGACTAGCAATCATCAAGAAACTAGCAGCAAAAAAGATTAAATATAAATCTAATATGTCCTATGAACAATTGGTTATAATGTTTGAAAACTAATTTAAAACCAATATATATAATGACCAAGTCATCTCCATGCTAGTTTTTTTATTTTTATTCCTTCAACAATTTCTGCAAATAATGATAGACAGGTCAAACACAATGCTTATTTCAAACATATCTCTCAATCAAACTATATAACCTGTGCTTGAAACCTAATGCAAGGTTTTATAATTTCTGAGCAATATTTCAAACTTGGTTAATCAAAATTTCTAAACGAATGACCCAAAAATCCGTCATAATCAACAAGTTTTAAAGTTGGGAAACAATATCATCCATACAACCCTGGTGATAAGAAATCATCGACAATCACAAAGCTATGATCTTAGGTTTTTAGGGAACGTCGTACTAATATCTATGCTGGACATAATAAGGATGTAACTCATATTTGATCTTTTCTGTACAAGAGCAACAAGGAATCGGGACGAACAAATCCATATATACATACAATATTATTGAAGCTTAGGTTTGGTTTCAGAAGCCACATGTAGAGGATTTTCAATATAGGGTTAGGTAACAAAAAATGAAAAACCATCCAACATTCATATGTTGGTTCAGAACCAAAGATAATGTTTATCCCCCCAAAAAGATATGTTCAAGTTTTCTTAATAATCCACTGCTCCCGTCATGCAGGTTCGAGCGTGGGTACAACATGGTATTTATTTTTTAAAGGACATGGGTTCAAAAATTGTAAAAGAAAACCAATAAACAACACAACCCTAAATTTTCCCTACTTTCACTTAGCTACAAAAAAATGAACGCATGTTTCTTTAATAATTCAACAATAGTATATGGTAGCCAAAATGGAAACAAAATACACATCTCACAGAGTTGGACTGAGAATATTAAATTAAAAAACATATTTTATACTAGAACGATTTTAATCTATAGAATTCCATGAAATAGAGACAATTCTTTCAGAACTTTCCCAACAAAGTCGAGAAGAAGACAAGAGAAAGCACACTCAGATGAACTAATCAAGCAGATCCGTTTTCAAAAATTACCACAACAAAAGAATATGCGTTTGATGGATACGAGCTAGAGTACCATACCTTTCCTTATTGATTCAAATACCTCCTAAAAATCGATGCCACAGTTACCAAAACCATCACGATCAATCTTTGTAACAAGAGTGTCACTCTAACAACTTCTAACAACTCGAAACCAAAATGAAATTCGAAAACCCCAGATGAAAGGTGGTATAACTTAGTGAGTAATTCTCACGTTCTATGCATTAAACGCATGGCAACATCATGTTCTTCAAGATAAATCATCATATTAATTCTTTAATCCACCTCATACTCCAACTTCCATCATGGATAAATCACAGATCATAAGGGTTTCCAGATACACAATAAATCACATGCCATATAGCAACACCATTTCTATATTAGTTGTCAACTTAAATTACATCCTGAAAACTTCACATCTTACATTTAAATCACATTTGAAACAAATCAATGAAATAAATGATACATATATCTTAACCTCAAGTTTCCAAGAGAAGAAAAACGGTGGCCATTAACATTAACGTTGAGTTCATATATATTATACCATATGTAATATGCATCATGACCTCAAACCTTTTAAATCCAAGCCCGACACCACTAAATATATATATTTTCAATGTCAAGTTCGATGACATATGAAGTTTGTGCCAAATTGTTTTTACATACTAAACTATAGCACCCTTCAAACATATATATTTGAAATAAATTTACAAGTCCCTTTTGGATCATATCATGTAGTTAATCACCCTACCATTTGAGCTATTTTTGTTAAGATGCTACATGATTTTGACATGAAATATGGCCAACCTTTATGCATTATGATTCTAGAACATAAGTTCCATGAAAATAATCACCATATAGTAATACTTATGAATATAAATGTATGTAAGATATAAGACCTTTGAAGTTTCATGGACATGACCTTTCTTTTTCTTTGCAATCAAATTAGAAGTGGAGCTCATAATCAACTAAAAGAAGAGAACATTATCATTGTATGATAATGTAAATGAAACCGTTTCAATACATTGGTAATGTTCAACCATGGGGAATATTTGAAAATAAACATCCTTTCTTACTCCTTAGGGTCCCACCTATAGTTATATATTTAATATCATAGATAATAAAAGATTTTTTTATTGTTACAACTGTTCGCAGGATGTGATATTGTTGAAGATTTTATGAATCAACAAGACCCTTGATTATCCTCCATACCTCTAGTTCTCATGTAGGAACTAAAGTTTTCTTTTATGTATCTTTGATTTTGCAAGAATGTGCATGCAATAATTGCTATTAGAATGCATATTGCAAAATATTTATTAATTAGATTACAAGTTATTATTCACATCAATTTATGAATTATACAATGCACCAAATCAAAATATGATGCCCTGAATATATTATCCTCCAAAGTAGCTCCCCAATGGATGTACCCATGCTTCATTATGAGTTTTGAGAAAGAAGTTACAACAATGACAAGTTACAATTTCCACTCTTTTTGACTGCTTCATAAATCTCTTTTATTACTTTCTAAGAAATTTTATGTCCAATTATAAATTTTGGGTGGAAATATGCTTTATCTTTATCAATACCTTTCCAAAAAGTATTTGTTTGATCAATTTTGAGCTCCAAGCTGAAATTTATGGTCCGAAGAAGTTTTGATTGTTTTTTTCCAATTTATCCCTATATGCTATTGGTGTCTTATTTCTCTTTTTGCACATTTTTACATATCCATATTTAAAATATGGCTCCATGGATGTCTTCTATGGTTCATAATATTTCAAAAGATATCTTCTATGCCTCAAACAAACTTCTAAGCAAGGAGTTATTCCCTTTGGAAGTAAATTGGTGCCAAAATTTTACCTCGACTATTTTAGCTGTAATTGTCTCATACAAGCTCCGTTTTGCACCCAAAATATCTCATTGGATAGATCTCTCTGGGTTCTTTTATTTAAGCTACAGAGACAAGGCGTACCTTCTTGCACTTTTATTTTGGGTTTTGATTGTTTAAAAACATTGTTTAGGGCCTCAAAATTGTTGTGGAAGTTAATGACCTTAAAAAACCCGAACAATTCATAAAATTTTGATTGTCTTTTTAGTGTTTTAAAAGTCCTTTAAATTTGAGCCGTCGATCTCAAATAAGAGGAAATATGAACTGTCGATCCGCTCTCTATCAATGATCAACAATTGGTGATTTCTCATTGTAAACCAAACTTGCCCATCGATCTCCCCGATGCTTGATCATCGACCATCGACCATTTCTCTTCGTAAACCAAAACTACTGGTGAATCTCCCTGACGCTCGATCATCATCCATCGACCATTGGGGAATTCTCTTGGAAAACCAAAACTACCCGTGAATCTCCCTGACGTCCAATCATCGCCCATTGACCATCTCTTTGTTGACATTGACACTATGCTGAGATGGCATGACATGCAAATGGTGATGTGGCATGACACATAATCCCATGGCATCAACTTGGCTGACATAGCATGACATGTGGATTTCGACGTGGCATGACACATGGATTTTGACATCATCGTCCTCTTTTCCTTCATCGACAATCGACCATTTCTCTTAGATGAAATTAAAACATCTTTCTAAATCTATCGATGCCCGATCATCGACCATCAGAGATCGAATATTTCTCTCAGTCAAATGAAAAATTTCGCCAAATTCTTCGATCTTCGATCATAGACCATCGTCGATCGAATATTTCTCTTGGACAAATGAAAACTCTCGCCAAATTCCTCCGACCCATGATCATTGGCCATCATTGATTGGCGATTCCCTTTGGATGCATGAAAACTTCGCCAAATTTTGTCGATCCCTGACCATCGACCATCAACGAGTTTTGTTGGTGAACTTTGACACTTAGAAATTTTGGCCAAATTCCCCAACGAATCTGGGTCGCCAAACTTCCATTCATAATGATCTCATCTGTTGATTTTTCTCGAACCTTCCAACAACCAAAATAAATCCAGACCATTAATTTGATTCTTTTCCGCAACCGTTGAAATGAATCTATGCCATTGATTTACTCAACCTTACTAACTCCGTAAAACCTTAGAAAATTTAAATTTATCGCCATGAATCTCAATCATCGATCTCTAGATCAAAAGTGATCTCAACATTGATTCGTTGAACTCTCTCAGCTCCATCAGCCTCCATTAAAACATGAAATTCAAACTTGGTGGTCGAATTTAACTCGGTAACCTAGTCGATTGATGCCATTGAACACCTCAGAAATTTCTACAGCAACTAAATCTTGAATTTTCCCACGAATTTGGGGATTTTCACTATGGTTCTCCACCATTTTCCCCCAAATTTGTTTAGACCAAAGTATGTAACAAAGAATTTTCCAAAATTTGCACTAGTTCTTGGCCCATATGGGAACAAGAAGCTATGATACCACTCTGTAATGTACCCAACCCCCACTTGGGTCACGTCACTACTAAAACAACTCAATAAAAATTTCTGATATTAAATCTAAATGCAGAAAATAACACACAACATGACATTCAAGTTCATTCAGCTTCCCATATTGATAAAAATGTGTATATATTTACTCGTATGGTGCACAAAAACAACAATACATCATATATCCATATTTAATCACATGAATAGATGTTTGAATGCATCTTTCTTCTCATAATAAGCAACGTTATCAAATTCAACTTAGATTAAAATGCACAACAAATATATCAACATTTAACACAATTAAACACAGTAGATAAGAACACTTATCTTATAAAATGTGCAACCCACTATAGAGGACGAAAGTTCCTCCCAATCGTACCCTTGTTGCTCTAGTTCTCAACAACAAGACACCCCCGAGTTGGGGCTATGAATCCACAAGATATGGTGGTCCCTAAGGCTGTCTAATGTCTCCCTCTCAACAGTAAAAATCACAGCTAATTCTAGTCCACTATCTCTCTTCCCCTCAACTTGCATAACCCAAGGGATGAAATCCCCCTTCACTTCTCACAGTTCCTCATGCCTTTCCACTCCCCTCTAGGGCTTCCAACACAGGTTGGACAATAATTCTACTTATTGGGACCTTAAGAATTCTACAACTGCCACACAAATTCTCTCAGCAATCAAACACGTGCTCCCTTGCAAGAAATTAGAACAACATGTGAATCCCTACACACAACCTCTTTCTCCATGAGATTACAGCTCTAAAATAGTATCCAATCATGCCCATAACAACTATCCTCAAGCTTCATCACTCAAAACTCCATGTAAAAACAACTCTACGCAAAAACGTGAATGTGCAATTCTGGTCTCCTACCCATACAAATTTCCTATCTTCCTATTGCTTTCTTTAATTTCACTCCTCTCCACGCTGACTTTACTTAGCGCCCATGCTCCCAATAACTATGGGATGTGACTCTCACACCCACCCTCTTACATGAATTCAATGATTGGGCTCTAGAACACTCAACAACTGATGGAAGGTTCATGGTAAGGATAATTTAGAAAGAAATAAGAAATGGGTTTTTGGTTGAATATACATGGGTAAACTCTCCCCCCCATTGGACCCCTTCCCTCTCCTGTGAATACTTAGCCCCCAAATATTCTTCCGTGTCTGTCTGCAACATTTTATTCATTATATTCAATTTACATCATTTACATATTACATCACTTTGGCTCTTGGACATATACTACATTTGCAATATACATTGCTAATTTGAGGTTTGAAAATGGGGATGTCACAATGTGGTGCTCCTTCATTGGTCACTAGGATAGGTAGGTCTCATCCCACACCTTTACCTTGGCACACAAACTTTCATTCCTGAATGACCCAACAATGGATATTAGGCGAGATCAATGGTGGAGAGCCCTTTTCACATCCCAAACATGTGCGAGGGTTAACACACCCCCTGGGATGCGACATTCCAAAACCACTTGCTACGTGGCATGATTTAAATGGTGTTAAATAATAGAAGGTCTTGGGAAAAACCACTTCACTTCCCATGCAACGGTGGTTTATGGTATTGGGCTATACCACCCTACACATGTGCCTCCCACGTCACTTGCTAGACCCGCCACGCGCACTACAAACCTTTCCCCCTTACCACCAGCTATCACCATGGACCTGCCACCATGGAAGTCCATGTCACTACCATGTGTCCTCCATGTCATGATGATGTCATGGTATGAAAAGTTGCCCAAATTTTACGAAATTTCTAATTTTTCTAATTTAAAAAAAATGTATAATTTCAAAATTCCTGCCTGAAATGCCATGAAACTTTGTAATTAAGCATTTTTATCCCACTTCTAGTTCTGCAACCAACCAATCACCTCCATGCGTGCCTAATTAACATTTCTGGGCATGTATTCCTCTTGAATTCACTTAGAAATTTTGGATTTTTACCCAATTTCACCATGGATGCATTGTAACTACAAAATTCAACCAGTTATAGGCCCAAAATTATTCAGTCTGAGATTAAAATTGGGGATATTTACCCCTAGGTTCAATTCCCTCAAATTCTTCATGAACATCCCCCAATTTCATGGGAGTAATTTTGACAAAAATGTTGTAGACATTATCTAAAATTTAATTTCTGCGATTCAAATTCTGCATGCTTACAAATGGCCCATGTAGGCTTAGTATTGAACCACTCTTAGACTCAAAATAGGTTGTTAATTAAAAGTACCTACTTGCAATAACTAACTTTCAGAAGACTAAAAAGAGAACATACCCGGAATCCAATGTTTGAAGTTGATCCCACTCAAGAAATTTCGCTCAAGAACTCTTGCATAATGATCCTCTGAAAACTCTCGCAAACAAAGAGAGAAGCAACTGCAAATAGGTAGTTATCTCCTAACTAACTAGACATGATCATTTCAATTTGCATAATAGATTCAAAACTGTTGAAATGTAACAAGGGATGTCCTCATTAATGTTTTTTTGTTTTGTCATGAGGGGGACATAAAGTCATATTTCCTAGACATGTTTTATTTGTAAAGTGACTTTTTAAATAAAGTGTTTTTATAAAGTGAATGTACTTTATACCTTAAAGTGATTTTAAGTTGTGGGACCCAAAAGTATTTAATGAGCATTTATTACTTATTTTGTAATTAATGAGGATCATTAAATATGAGCCCTCATATTAAAATTATGATAGCCATTAGATTGAGTTGGTTATGTAAGTTAGGGTTTCTTGGGAAAAGAGAAGAGTACATATACATACTTAGGAATGTGAGAAGAACACACAATAAAGACAAAGGAGAGAGAGATCAGATTTCTGGAGAGTTTAAGAGCACATTTTTCAAAGTTAATTAGAGTGCACGGTTCCCAAGGCAGTGCAATCATAACAATCCGTACAACAGAAGGAAGGATAGTCTGTACAACAAGAGGGAGGCATGATTTCCAAGAAATAAGTCCATACAGTTCGTACTATACTTGCTAGCATGCTTTTCGAGGCAGATTTTGTGCATTTATTGCTGTTGTTTTTATCTGTATAGTGACACAATTTCCCAAAAATCAGGCTGCTGTTTGGTTGGCACGTGTGGGCAGTTGAAGCTTGCTGGCACAAATTTCTAGAAAGAAATCAGATTGTTGAGATAAGTTCATTTGCATTTCTGATTTACAGTTGAAATTATTAAATTTCTGGGTTGTAAGAAATTTCAGATCCGCTCTTGAATAATAGAAATAATCTCTCTAGGGTTTTCCCCACGGTGGGGTTTTTGCCCTGGTCATTGGACCAAAAATCACTTGTCTATTTATTTCCTTATCAGAGTATGGGTCAGTGATTTACTTGACTTAATTGTTTTAGCTTTCAGTTGCTTTCAGTTTTAAAGGCATTTATTAAAAGACTAAAATCTTAGGTTAGTCAAGTGTTTGACGAAATGTGTGAATGAAATATTTCTGATTTTGTCATTAAAAATCTTCATGGTATCAAAGGAAGGACTCTGTAAGAAGTGCATTGTGTAGAATTTGATTTCAGAGTTGGGAAAAGACAAAAGGGGAATAGTTGTTTGAATATGGCTTCCATTAGACTTGAAGACCGATTAGATGGCATTTCCAACTATTTGCAATGGAAGGTTAGAATGACAACTATTTTTAAGGAAAATAAACTGTGGGCTTTTGGCACTTCTATGATAGTTCCTCCCTCCAACGATCCTATTGCCTTGGATATACATGAAGTCAAAGAGGACAAAGCCCAGAGACTCATTTTGGATGGAGGAAGGGATCCACTCATCCCACACTTGGCTGAAAAGAAGACAACCAAAGAAATGTGGGAGGCATTGAAAAACCTATACGAGGCTAAAAATGAAAACTGTAAGATGACACTCAAAGATAAACTGCATTCAATCAAKATGACCATGGGTGAGAATGTGGTTCCATATCTTACCCGGTTGGCACAAGTTAAGGGTGAACTAGCAGCTGTGGGGGAAGTCATCTCAGATTCAGAGCTTGTGAGGATAGCCTTGAGAGGTTTTACAAAGGATTGGGAAGTCTTTGTGAAATGCATTGTGGGACGTGAAAAACTTCCAGATTGGAGTAGACTTTGGGATGATTTCACTCAGGAGGAGATCCAGGTGAATGGAGAGAAGGGAAGAGAGGGAGCTACTGAAGAGAACTTTTCTCTTCTGTCAAAGGGAAAGGGAAAAGGGAAAAGGTAAGAAGGGTTCTAGGATTGACATCAACAAAGTTCGTTGCTTTGCATGCAATGAATATGGCCACTATGCAGCACAATGTCCCAACAAGAAGGGGACAAAGGAGAAGGAGAAGGAGACAAAGGAGAAGGAGAAGGAGAAACATGTAGCAGCCTTTGCAGAGGTAAATGACTTTAGTGAGAAGTTTGAGAAAGAGTTTTCTCTTGTTTCCATTGTTTCTAGTGGCAACAACAATAGCTTTGAGTTTGACAGGACTTGGATAGTGGATAGTGGGGCCACTAGTCATATGACAGGAATGATGGATTCATTTCTGTTCATATCAGAGATTGGTCATGGTCATGTCGTGAATGGGACTCACCAGATCAGAGGAGTCGGCAGTATCAAGTTTCTGTTGGACTTCGGAGAGACCCTGGAAGCTGAAGGGGTGTTGTTTGTACCAGGGCCGAGAGTTAATCTCCTCTCAGTCTCGGCTTTGGAGGATGTTGGATATGTAATCACTTTCGAATGTGGTTATGTTCATATTCATGCAATAGATGAGGTTCCCATTAGGACAGTTCTGATTGGAGAACAGAGAGGCAGAGTATACACAATGCTTGGCCAACCTGTGAGATGTCAGTCAGGTTGGATATCTGACTCAGAGGGAGAGCAAGAAGCTCAAAGGACTGAAGGTGCACCTGAATGTCAATCCTTAGTTCATGGATCTAGTACTAGCAGAAAGACAAACTGGTATGAGTTAAGCCAGTCAGAAAATGATCAGAGACGAGACAAGATTTCTCGAAGCATTAGTAGAAGACACAGTTCCACCAGACCAGTTCTGATGCAATATTCAGGTTCAGAGGGAGCAACCACTGCAGATAGCTTGGAGTCCGAGAATGGTCCTGGAAGTGGAAATGTCAGGAGGACCTCCCTCGTTAAGAGGGAGTGTTGAAATGTAACAAGGGATGTCCTCATTCATGTTTTTGTGTTTTGTCATGGGGGGGACATAAAGTCATATTTCCTAGACATGTTTTATTTGTAAAGTGACTTTTTAAATAAAGTGCTTTTATAAAGTGAATGTACTTTATAACTTAAAGTGATTTTAAGTTGTGGGACCCAAAAATATTTAATGAGTATTTATTACTTATTTTGTAATTAATGAGGAGCATTAAATATGGGCCCTCAGATTAGACTTATGATAGCCATTAGATTGAGTTGGTTATGTAAGTTAGGGTTTCTTGGGAAAAGAGAAGAGTACATATACATGCTTAGGAATGTGAGAAGAACACACAGTAAAGAAAAAAGGAAAGAGAGATCAGATTTCTGGAGAGTTTAAGAGCATAGTTTTCAAAGTTAATTAGAGTGCACGATTCCCAAGGCAGTGCAATCATAACAATCCATACAGTAGAAGGAAGGACAAACCGTACAGTGAGAAGACTGTCCATACAACAAGAGGGAGACATGATTTCCAAGAAAGAAGTTCGTATAGCCCATACTATACTTGTTGGCATGCTTTTCGAGGCAGATTTTGTGCATTTATTGCTGCTATTTTTATTTGTACAGTGACAAGATTTCCTAGAAATCGGGCTGCTGTTTAGTTAGCACGTGTAGGCAGTTGAAGCTTGCTGACACAAATTTCTAGAAATAAATCAGATTGCTGAGATAAGTTCATTTTCATTTCTGATTTACAGTTGGAATTATTAAATTTCTGGATTGTAAGAAATTTCAGATTTTCTCTTGAATAATAGAAATAATCTCTCTAGGGTTTTCCCCACGATGGGGTTTTTTCCCTGGTCATTGGACCAAAAATCACTTGTCTATTTATTGCCTTACCAGAGTATGGGTTAGTGATTTACTTGACTTAAAGTGTTTTAACTTTTAGTTGCTTTAAGTTTTAAAGGCATTTATTAAAAGACTAAAATCTCAGGTTAGTCAAGTGTTTGACGAAATGTGTGAATGAAATATTTATGATTTTGTCATTAAAAATCTTCAAAAACAAGATACAAATAATCTCATTAAAACATGAATCAACAAATAAAACTGGACGAGAAAGATAGATGTTTTATTATTAACAACATAGAAGTTGGTTACAACTTGTAACTGTTGCGACACGGTCCTGAAACTGGGCTCCAATTTCTTCCACTCAAGGCCATATATGAAAAGAAAAACCTCCAAAGGTTTGTGTTCCAACAGGTGCACAGAAGCAAAGGCCTTCTTCCTCACAAGATAGGGAGAACACAAATCCTGAAAACAAGGGTTTTTAGGGGGAAGGACAATCTTAGATGCAAGGGGAAAAGGGGACTTGCAAGGTTGTGATGAAAATGCTAGCATAAGCATGCATTTCTCTATTGTATTTTTCCTCCATCCCAAGGTTCTAATTTATACTCCCTTTTGACTTTTGGAGTAGTTATGGATGGGATAAAAGAGATTAGTAACCTAAGGAACCCATCAACTCCACCTGAAATGTCAGGATTTATTATTTTTCTAAGCCAATTAAACATGTATGTGGATTGCTAACCATAAAAGAGTGCATG
Organism: Picea engelmannii; assembly: GCA_009831015.1. Lineage (NCBI taxonomy): Eukaryota > Viridiplantae > Streptophyta > Pinopsida > Pinales > Pinaceae > Picea > Picea engelmannii. Next base: position 213,629 of record ML780504.1, on the reverse strand, counting down.
TATGCAGGCTGCTTTAATGAGAGTCACATACATCAAACAATATATTTTCAAGGAGGAAAAGTGATGCAGGAGCATCRAACCAAAACCAAAGCATGCGCCTAGCCAATGAAATAGCTGGACACGTGGATGAAGAAAAGGGGCACGTTTTTTATGAAGACCGTTTTGAATTTTGAAACCAAAAGCATTAATGTAATAGTTAGGAGKAACGTACTTGCATTTATGTCTTGGAGATATGAACAGATCTGGGGAAATTACTCCCATCTGTCAATTGTATTAAGGCATTTAAGTCTGTTAATGTAAAAGTAGGTAGATATGAATGATAGATTAGACAGTTTTAGAACATAGGAAGGAAAACAAATATAGACACCCTCACCCTTGTATCATTGTAACTTTTGGATTATCATTTATAATTCATAAGCTGGAGAGCTGTAGAGAAGAACCCATGTACAAGAGATTTTGATTTAATATATGAAGCTTTTACTCAACTTTCATGGTGTTAGGATGTTTACTGTTTACCTTTGTTAAATGGTATGTTTACAGTTATTTTATTTCTCTGTTATGCATTTGTTTCAATGCTGTGTGGGATGTATGATTTCATGTTGAGTGTATGAAGTCTGCAAGAGGGGTAGAATGAGTTTCAATTTTCTCTCTCTCTGAGAATCCCTGCAAAGAGTGCAGTGGACGTCCACAAGGTGTGCGTTGACGAGGGTTTGAGTTTTATCTCAGAAAGATCATGAGAGATACTATTGTTCTCATTCCAATTGAAGTGCAGGTGAAGCACAGGGCCGTGCAAGGTGTGCACAGGCTGGTTGAAACCTTAGAATTTATCAACTAAGGGGAAAGTTGAAGGACCACTGTTGCAAAGAGTGCACAGGGTCGAAGACTCAAATAAGCACAAGTTATTTGAAAGTCTACCGCAAGGAGTGCGAGCAGGGTTCTTTCTGAAAGCTTGAGTTTGCAAGTAAAAGCTCAGGAGAGATAGCACTTTGGAACACTTCAAAGGAAGAAGGAGATCGAAACACTTCAAAGGGAGACGAAAATCTAAGCCGTCGTATAGAGGTTAAGTTTAGGTGGAAGAACACCAAGCCATTTTGGCCAGAGATCCTTGAGAAGAGTGAATGAACGACGAGGAGTCTCCGTGAAAGAAGTGCGAAGTTGCTAGAGCCGTGGGCTCTTGTAGAGTTGCAAGGTGGTTAAAGGCTAGAGAAACCTATCACTTTAGGATCCAAGATCAACTTGAACCGTTGATCGTGTTTTGCGTAAGCGTTGGTTCATATCGCAAATTCGGGGATTCATGAGTTTGGAGGGCCGGACCAAATCCTTTGGTTTCGCAAAGTCTCGAGTTGCAAGGAGCAGAGGAGGAGATCCATACCATTGGATCCAAGCCGCTGGAGAGCCGTTGGATCAGAACCTTAGTGGGGTATCGCGTATAGTGGGTTCGGGAGTTGTGGTACTTTCTTCTTGACTGCAGAAGTCGCGAAGTGCCGAGCGCCGAGGGCTCGTGCAACACGTGGCACATATGTAAGTGGGGACTGCATGGTTGACAGGTGGTGTGACAGTAAAAACACTTGGAGAAAGGTGGAAGTGGTGACAGGTGGTGGACACGTGTTGTCAGAAAAGGTCAACCCATCGTTGACTTATCGCGAGTCGCGGATTCACAAAAGAGGAGCAGGAGGACTCAACACTCCAATTCGCGAAGTTCCGAGTTGCGAGGGGTGCCTATAGTTAGCCCTAGCCGGTGGTCACTCGAAGAGGCGCTAACAAGGAGGGAGCCATACCCGTATCATCATCTCAGGTATCAGAGGTTTGCGAAAGAAGATTCAAGGATCTTCGACTCACGAACTCGTGAGATCGCGAGTCACGAAGGACGCTTGTGTTAAGAACCAATTGTGGCTGCTGGAGCGAGTGAAGCTCGCTTCGAGTACTTATGCACACCGGTGGGGTTTTCGAAGGACCTATGGATCAAATTTGTGAGGTTCCAATAGGGATTCGAGAGAGCTGCTTCGGCTCAAGGAGAATTTAGAACAATCCTGTGCGGATCTCAGCCCGAGGGTAGGGGGGTCTACGTCAAAAAGGGGGAGTTTGGTCCTACAAGTTAGGAAAGGGATGTAACTAAGGCAAATGAGTCATCATGAGCATGTGTGGTGTCAAATGATGCTATAAAATATGCCCCCTAATGTGTGAGGTCAAAAGAGCAATTGATGGCTGAAATACATTACAAAGTAGTCATCCGATTGTGGAGGGGCCATTGGGTAGGAGTAGTTGAAGATCAATCCCAGAAAAATACCCACAACAAAAAAAGTAAGATACTCTCTTCTCAAGTCGGGCATTCCCATGCTCGAGTGTGATGTAAGCATGGCCGCCAAATCAAGTACACCACGAATCCATGAATAATGAATGCATAACTGATGTTCGTGGCTACAAAAACTATACATAGTGGATCCATGTGATATATAGAAGTAGAAATCATGGCCATGAGAAAATACATAGTGGATCCATGAAAAAATGTATATCATATCCACAAATGCATACACAATGGAGCTACGTATCAGAAGCATATAGGGGATATCTAGAACCAATGGATTGAACAAATTGATCCTCTACAAGTACAAATGTCAAAGAGGGTGGTACAATGAACCAAGTTGGGTACTTCACCCAAGAGGTGATGCTCGTACTTCACCGAAAGTATTCAAAACACTCTGTCATGGTATGAGTCTACACTATGTGAATAGACGTGTTGGATTTAAAAGTAGTGAGACACCATTTGATTATCGATAATTGATGTATATCATTAATAAATGTGAAACAACACACTGATAATGATAATGGGTGTCAAGGTACCTAGTACAATCTAACAAGTGTGAATAAAGGATATGATGTCGAACATGTGATAGAATCCATCGATCAAGGGACATTGATGTATTCCCACTATCGATAGCTAGGGAACCTTCCATTGATGATTGCAAGCCCCAAGGTACAAAAAATGACTCTAAATCCCCGTCCGAGAGAAAGATGTGCCGAATTCGATAAGAAGAGATCTGCTAGAAGAAAGGCATTAAGGCATCCTCCATCATCCAACACGAAGAGTAGCAGAAGAACAAATATTTTGAAGGACTCAGAAGAAAGGATTGAAAGGACCAAACTGAGGTATGAATTTGGCATGTATCCGATGAAATAGAACATGACAAATATTATTTGAATAGTAGCTAATGATGGAGACTATTGACAAAGATGAGGAATCCACCAATGGGGTCAAATGAAACCAAGCTACTGCATGAATCCCTATGTGTGATAATGGTTGTTGACATTGAACACAAGGGAAACCACTCAATCAGTGAATAATGATGGTTTGTCATCCGTTGAATGTAAGGTCACCTATCAATGATGTAAATAGGCCCAGGGTGAAACTCTATGTCACACTCTCAAAGAAATGTGTCGTAGTCGATAAGAGCAGACCTTCCAACAAGAAGTCAACGAGGACCTTCTATACTAGAATGAGTGAGATACAACAATACTTGTGAAATCGAGATATACTTGACACGAGGGAAGGCCAACTTGGAAAGTCAAGTATTATGCAGAGTGGAAAAGGCACGACACATGCTAACTTCCCTTGAATAGAAACATGACACAAAATGTGACTTGGGAAGCATCGACTATAAACTATGATACATTTGTGACATAGGAACCATCAACAAACGCTCCATATGGATGGAAGAATAATTGACCGGAGGAGATTATGTTCAAAAAATGAGAAACAATGCAACCTAAATCCATACTAAACCCAATAGTGAGGCAAAGACTCATAATATTGCGTTCTGTTCAAGGGTGTAGATACCATATAAAAAACAAGACTCATTCCCATCCTTATTTTTTTGTTTTTGTTTTTTTGTCTTTTTTCATATTATAAATATTGAAAAATAATAAAAGAATGCTATGTTACAATGGAGGAAACGAGCATCATGGGCGAGCAAACTAGTTTTGTCCACAAGGAACATACCTATGCTTAATGCAAGGAAACACGTGCAGTATGTGGATGCTACGGGGAATTTTCCTCGAGGGATAAAAGGGTGTCAAGTCATAAAGGATAGTATTGCAAGGATAGAAACTATTCGAGAATGCACATACAAATGGCTATATAATAGCAAGATGAAGCCAAAATTAGGCCCGGAAAGCACAAACGATCAATATGCAAATGCAACTACAACTCAACACAAAAATGAGGGAGCCCCATAGGGTATTAGCTAGAATAATGAGAAGAATATATGAGGCTTCAAAACAAAGTCATGGTGGGAATAAAGAGGGCTCTCGATCCTATAAAATTATTTCAGAATGGGTACCAAACTAAAAACAAGGTTCTAACTAGGGAACCCATGTACGATAGGCTCTACCACATGAATTACAACACTTCTAAACAACACAGAAGGTTTCATGTCACAAATCAGTGGGGTTGATCCTAAGGAAAAATGAAACAATAAATGGATAATGCAAAAATGCATGAAAGGGAAAATCTAACTTATTTTCCAGTTTTGAGATAATTACTTATCACAACGGTTCAACATGGATGAAAAGGTACCGAAAACAAAATGTCTTCAAAGTCATGTATATAAGACCAAAAAAACTCACCTAGAAGTTAATAAGTCCAATATAGAAACCTCTGATAATAAATTTTTATATGGAATACATAACTTGAAAACAAGAAACCCTAAAAGTACAATATGTACAAAGTACCGCACCTCCTTGCAGCTTATGCATAGTACTTCTCCAGGTGTTATAAGAAAAACCTGTCCGTTGGGACAGATCCGACCTATCCTGTTGTGAAGCCGGTTACAACCTCTTTGATAGTTCGGCACGAGGCAGAGACTACCCACACTTCAGGTGGTCCTTCGCCTGAGGCGGTATGAAGGGGAAAAAAAAAGTGAAAGACTTACAAGAAGTCTTTCTCAGGACCACCCACCCTGGGTGTTGTCCTTCCTTAATTTCCTGGATGGAAAAAATGGCCTGGGGGATGAAAGTTATGGATAATGGGATAAAAATGAGCTCACTGATTTTTAGGACAACGAACTAAATAAAGCGAACAACGAGCTGTTCACTTCTATAAAGCATTGGAAACTGTTCTAGAATGGGTCCTCGGGATAAACTGGTGTCCTAGGTAATTAACCAATGAATGGCTTGAGTAAAAGGGTGTGAAACAAGGGTGAAAAGGGAGCTTAAAAACTACATCCAAGTACTTTTAAATGGCTGTAAATTGCAAACAAAAAGCTGTTCGAAGCTTTCAAGACATGGAAACAAGTTCATAATGGCTTGATACCCCCAAGGCGACCTGAGAAGTGTTCCTGGAAGGTTGTTAAATCAAAAGTGGGCTGTAAAAGTGGATGAACAACCTTGTTATAAGCTGTTACAACTATGATATAAGGGAAAGTATTCACAAATTCAATTTTGGTTCATGATTGAAAAGGTGGACTAACGAAAGGTTGACTTTAAGTATTTTATTGATCATTTTTTAGTTTTTTTCACAGGCCTTGGCCACCACACTATTTTGAAGGTTATTTCGATCAGACAAACACATCCTGGAACTGTGCCAACCAGTATAAGAAGAGCAGTCCTAACATACCACGGTGGTTAGGTTGAAGAGTGTCCCATGCAGTTCAGAGAAGTAGGGATTAGCCACTTCTCGTCACTAGCGCTTTCGGGCTCTTAAAGCCGCTTGGATGGAAGAAGGATACCTGCGAAAAGGAAAAGTCTCAGGACTCCCCTAAAGATGGTTTTTGCTGAGCTTACCCAAGCTGAGTAGTATTCCAACCAAGCTAAGCTAATCAACTCCTTGACCGTGTGGTACTAAGGAAACACCACTCAACTTGTACTAATTAGACAACTTCTGAGGGACTCCTAATGAAGACTTCCTGGCTTTGACTCTTAATATCCTACAAAATTGAAATTGCATAAAATGAAATACCAGGCCATCCATGTGGCGACGTCACGTCTTTCTTTCACAAGCGTGCCTCATGGTTACTGAGTTTGAAATCTATTTAAAACTATATACATAAAACAAGTAAATAGATATGTGACATATATGTCACGACTAGATAATATGTATATGTAAATATCTAAATAATATAAGTTTTTGTTTTCAGTGTATGGGGCGGACCCCTGAATTGTTTTCAATTTTTTTTCCGGCGTTTTGCATGGGTCCTTTAGGGGCAACCACCTGTAGACTAGTGAGTGAAAAGTGATACAATGAAAATATAACAAGATTAGATAATTACAAAATGACAATTACACCATTCAACCCAAAGGAATGGGTTGAGACACTTTGCGAGCGACAAAGCGACCATATGCATGAAAACCCCAACTAACTCCTTGTGTGGGGATTGGAAATTTAGTGTTTGAAATATAAAAAAATGTGATGATTACCTACGCAAGTATGAATAAGATTTTTAACATGAATTTACAAGTGGACTATGCAAACTATCTACACAAATCAAACATATAAACATTGGTATGTGTATCGAAAATTTTAGAGTGAGTGCAAGTGATAAGTAAAGTGAATATGAGAGTGATTGGATAAATTTACCGATCGAAATGTGTGTTTTTCTTCGCTGCCCTGCTGACCCCTTTGCCTCATACAGGTCTCTAGGTGGTCCCCAACCGCTTGAGGGAACCAGAGTGGGTGATCGGTTGTATCCTTGCAGGCAAACAACAAAATTTTAGTATTTATGCATGGAAAAACTAAAATAAATATAACATAAATTTACACATAAGAAGTATATAACAACCAACTAAGATGGCTGTCTCGTGGGGGGAAATTGACCAAAATGATTGATTTTCCTATTTGGGACAGCAAGGTTAATGGTAAGAAAACATAGCAGAAATATACATGAATCAAAAGATAAAGAAAACGAGTATGGACAACTAGCTAAGAGGTTTATTTAAGGGTTCTCCTAAGGGGCCCTAGGACTCCCAGCCACTAGCTAAGGCTGAAAAAAATTGAATACTTCAGAAAATCTGCACTAAAACACATTAAACAAATTAAACCAAGTTGTTAGAAGATGAACGTAAGAAAGTTAAACCCAAGGAAACAACAACAAACACCTAGCTAACCAATCCCTCTTGGAGATAGCTAACATAACAAGCATTTACCCCTACCCCTCAACCCTTAACCAACAAGTGACACATCCAACAACTAAAATCTAACAAGTATCACACACACAAAGAGTCTTGTAAATTTCAGCAGAGCTTTGTTACTATATTCATCCTCCCCTTTTTACAATGCCAACCCTCTTATTTATAAAGGAGAGGTGAAGGCTTAGGGTTAAGTCACAAGACACTTGTCACTTTTGGAAAAGTGACAAGTGGACCAACCCTAAAGTACTTTTGTCTTTTTACAAAAAATAACCTTATCCTAAAGGTATCTTATCCAAAAAATGAATCTTATCCTAAAGAGAACCTTATCCAAAAGGGGATCAAATCAGATTTGACTTGACCCTTCAATTACATAGTAATACATGTCAAAAAGTAAATCATGCGAGAGTTCATATTACAAAAAGTCATTTTTCATAAAATGTCAAAGATTGATATGCCACATCACCATTTGCCTTGGGATTTGTGTCATCCCAAAGGCTCTTTGACTGCTGCCATGTTTTGCAGTTGTAGGTGAGGTGGTTTAGGACAATTCCCGACCATCCATGGTTTCCAGATCCATCGGGATGAAGCCCCAAGGTGTGGGGAATTCGCTGAGCTGCTTAGGAGGGCAAGGGGCCTTTGGGCTTTGGTTGTTGTAAGTAAGGAAATGCCTGCTGTTCAAGCACTTTTCTGACCTGATTATACCCCCTCTTTACTACTTATAAGTTTCCCCGTGAGCTGGTTGAAGCATGACTTCGATTTGGGCTTGTTTTGGTGAAGGGACCCTTTGGACCTGAAGATTGAGAGGCTCTTCCCCTATACCAAACAACCAAAAAATTGTTCTTTACTGTGCCTATGCTGTAGCTCTGTCCTCTATCTTTCCACTGCCTTTCGTTTGATGCAAATCCAACTCTGGATGAGTAAGATGTGGCCCCTAGAAGGTATGCAGATGTAACCGACCAAGAGACTAATCAGGGAAAAAACTTGAATTTGGGACATAATTCTGGGTTGGACACCATAATTGATAGGCAACTACATGCCTGCATACCTGTAGCTGAAATGGTTTTTCGTCACTTGGCCCGATTTGGCCTTGGAGGCCCCCAATTAAGCCTCTTTTTGGTGCATGCTTTCTGGGCCAAGAATGGGTTCTTGTTGCTCTGGGACATGTCACTGAAAATTTGGGCTGAATTTGGTGAGGTGAATGTCATGGATGTATTCTAGACATCGCCCTAGTCATTTCGACTATTCATGGGCAAAAATACGCCTCCGTATGGAGGAGTTATAGAATTAAAATGTCTAGTTACTCTTAGAGGGGGGGTGGGATTTAAATTATACTATATAGGTCTAAACATATAAATAAAATTTATTTTAAAAATTTAAGAATTTAATTATAAATTTAAATAAAATATTATTTTTAATATATATATATATATATATATATATATATATATATATAATATAATTTAAAAATTAATAAAATTAAAAAATTAAAACATAAACGAAACTATATGTTAAAACTCATATAACAAAATTTAAACTTAATTCAAAAATTTAAAACAAAATTTTAAACCCCCCAAGCCTACACCCCTGGTTGCCCATACGACTAGGGAGGAACCCCCAATTATGATCCCGTGGGGAGAAGCTGTGATGGAGGCCGTGAGGGAGGTTGCATGCAGGAGGACGGCTGGAGTGGGTGGAGCTGGGGGGACTGGTGCGAGGGTTTTGCACGCAGGTGGAAAGGGGGAATGCAGGGAAGAGGGGAGATGAGGCTGGAGTGGTGGACGCGCAGAGGTAATGAGGAGAGGGATAGCAGCTGGGGAGGAGGTGGAGAAATGGTGAGGGGGTGGTGGTTGTGGGAGAGGTGTCTGTGCGTAGAAGGAGAAGGGGTCGGGGAAGAGGGGTAGGGGGGAATGGAGGTGAGGGTGCGCGCGCGTGAGCAGAGGAGAGGAGGAGCTCGGGACACGTGGGGGATGAAGCAGAGGGGGAATGGAGGAGGAGGGGGATGAGGGAGATGGAGGAGAGCAGGAGGGTGTAGGTAGAGGAGGGAGTGAGCTGGGGTTTCTAGCATGGAGGGCGAGTTGGAGGAGGAGGCCGGACAAGGCTGCGTGCATGCAGGTGGAAGGAGCAGTACGCACGCGTGGGGATGGAGGGAGCAGAGAAAGAAGGGAGATGGGAGGTGGGTGAGTGGAGAGGAATAATGGAGGAGGGGGTCAAGTTGCAGAGCTGGTGGTGGCACTCGGGTGGTGGATGGGTGGCTAGCCACCATAAAAAATTAAAATTCAAAAGTTTGAGGAAGTGGGTTTTTGGCAATAAAATGGACGGGAGGTTCTGGGTTCAAACCCCTTGCCCTCCATTTGAATTTCTGGGAAACTCTGGGATATTTGTTTTTGGGCAAAGGAGAATGGGGAGGACTGGGGTTCAAAGCCCAGGGCTTCCTAGTGACATGCCCAGGTCTACAATCTTCAACAAAGAACTAAGAATTTTAAAATTTTAAAGGAGCCATGGAGGCTTGGGCTTGGTGCCCAAGAGGGGTTCGAATCCCATCTCCTTTGCATCTTTTACACACTCACAAGCCTGAACTTAGCAACCAACAAGCAACATCACACTTGGACTAGGCGAAGCAATACCAAATTGAAGGCAAAAACACCATTTTTTCATGCAGGATCTTAACACAACCAACAAAATTTTCCTTGGTTTTTTGGAAATAGGATTGATGGATTACCTGGTTAATTGTTTGAAAATTGCTGCATGGAAGCTAGCTGCCCACTGCAAAGCTGCAACTGCTGCCATAAAAACCTCCCTTTGCCACCATGAATTCCTGTTGCAGAGCTCCCCCCCCCTTAGCCAAATTGACAAAATGGTTTGAGAGAGGGGAGGGGGGGTTTTGAATTTTTCAGTTTAAAAAAAAAA
>ML780504.1:176297-191445 GCA_009831015.1 Picea engelmannii | reverse complement strand
AACATCACCATGGTGAAAATAAAGAATGGGTCCCGACTATGAGGCCATGTTAGGTACCCAAATACAAAATATACACTGAACTAAATAAGGAAAGAGGGAAAACCTCATGGGAACAACCCCCCCCCCCCAAATTACAATGCATAAAATAAAAAATGATAAGGAACAAAAGGCAGTTGCTAAGCAACCATGTCCTTCACTCCAAGAAGACCTCGCAACTGTGCAAGTTTGTGCTCTTTGAAGATTTTGTTGAAGATGTATATGTCTGCACAGATCTGATGAAGTATATGCATCATTGATATTTCCACACATATCCAATTTATCTTCTTGTAATGAATAATATCCAAATAAATTTTGGATGAAATTTTGAAAACCGTGCGATCGTTTTCAGAAAAATGTTGAAATTTTGTTGATTTTAAAACGATCATAACTTCACTTTACAGACTCTGTTTCAGACGATTTTTTTTTGAAATTGGATATTTTCCCGAGAGGAATTCAAATATCCAATTTGTTTATGCAAATGTTTCTCAGAAAATATCAAAATGACGTCTGATGTGCGCGGCTCCCTTTTTGAGTCTTGAGATGCATGCATGGTGAATGCAAAAGTGTCTGCATGTGACTCCTGAGATGCATGCCATATATGATGCAGGAGCATCTCTCCACGTCAGCCATCCAGCCAACCAACCACGTCAAGTGCAAGCATTCAAAGCTGAAGAGAGGCACAATCCTCATTTTGATTTTAGAATTGAATGTAATTAAATGTTTAAGCTGTTGAGCTGTGAAACCGTGCCTTTGTGCAGGCATTAGGTAGGTAGGTAGGCCTTTAATGTTTGTAAGGCTGAGATCTATATCCGGATAGCAGAATAGACAACCCATTCAATGTAATTGAATAGGGTAGGTAGATTGGAGGGAAGAGCTCGAAGAGCCCCCTCATGTAAAAAGATGAATTGTATCTCTTTAGTAATAAGTAGAATGGAAAAATAGGAAGATAATAGAGTTAGTTGTGTGATGGTCTGCAAGTAGAGAGCATAATAGAAGGAGCTGAGACCTTGTTACAGGCCATGCTTAGGAACACCTTGTAAAAACAAGGATTTTCCATTTAATATAAACAGAAGCAGTTTTTCCTACATGTATTTCTGTGTTATGTGGATGTCTGTGAGTGTTATCTATATGTTGTAGATGTATGCTGTTATCGTGCATTTGCAAGGGTGTGTTTGATCTTCAGGCTTGAGGTTCTTTGTGGTTTCATGCCAGGAGGGTGTGACAGAGTACTGCGGTCTCTGAATACCAGTGCACTGAAGCAATTCTGAACTCTGCGGGTTCAGACAAAGACGTGCTGTGGCACAAGAACTGAAATCAACAACTTAGGGAAGACCTCAAGGTTGCTGAACACCTTGGAGGCAAGGATGTGGGAGGAAACACAGTTGCAAACAGAAGCTCTAAGGATTTCTGTGAAGCTCTGCCAGATGGGCATCGAGCCAATGCAAGGAGTGCACAAAGATAGAAATTTGATGTGAGTTCAAGGAGAAACATAATCACTAAGGATTCTGAGAGCTCTGCCAGGTGGGCATTGAGCGGGTGCATAGGTGCACAGGAGGACATAACTGCTAAACATTCTGGGGGAAGATACTCTGCCAGGAGGGCATTGAGACAGTGTGTAGACAGGCACAAGAAAAGAGAACTCTTTGAGTTCTATAATTTAGAGGAAGAATCCACTGAGGGATCTTCACAGGGTTGCTGAACACCCTGCAGAATCAACAAGAAGTTGCTTGAGGCAGAGGATAGCCAGGAGGGAATCCAAGTATTCTCCACCTGTGGGAGAAGAAAGAAGGATAAAATCCCTTAGGGGTCTGAGCGTTTGAGAAGATCAGGAGAGACAACACTGTGTGTGCGTAAAGACTCTGCAGAGGCGTAGAAGTCAAAGAATCCCTTGGGGATTCAAGGTGATAAGCTCAGGAGGAACAACGTTGTGGAGAACGCAGGCGAGGCTTAAAGCTGGGGATCTCGCAGAGAAGGAAGACACAGGTCGAGGCCTTTGAGAACTTGTAATTCTTGCAAGCACTGGAAGAAAGCGCAGAAGCTCAGGAGGGAGTACAGCAGTCGTCGGATCGGTCGAAGAAATCTAGAACGTTGAAGATTTCACGTCCAGAGAGCATCAGAGTGAGCACACAGGAATAAATGATCTGCACTGTCAGATCTAGAGAAAAATCCCGTCAGCCGTCAGATCTGGCGAAGGAGCGAGGAGGCTACGACTGGGTTTCCAAGGTGCACGCCCAGAATATTGGGGACCGTAGGATGTTCCCATAGATACCTGTCAGCCGTTGGATTGACTGGAAGGTGAACAGGGTTTAAACCTTCTCAAGTTGAGCGAGAGTCCCGACACATATCGGGATATCGAGGCGTCGAGAATCGAGATATCGGAAATTCCGTGGACAGGAGATCGGGTAAATTCACAGTGAAAACCCCGATACAAATATGAGCCGTCCATTTGTCGGGACAGGTGGCAGAAGTTGAGGGCCATCAGCATATCAGGAGTCTCGAGACTAAGGGTCCAAGACCTGTTGAACCCCAAAACCGCGAGAAAACCACAGTCGTGGATCTCGGGAGGGACATGTGTCACGATCATCCAACATCGGAGATCCGGACATCGGAGGTTGCGTAGGTAAGTGTTTTTGGTTTTGTAATTGGCGAAAACCGAGGCGATCAGGACCGCCCATCTTGAGGGGACACGTGGCAATGATCAAAGTCTGCGGGAAAGATCCCGATAGGAGAGTCACATCGGGAAATCAGGATTTGGAGAATCGGGAATCCTGATGATAAGAGGTTTATGCATTTCAACATTGGAAAGTCCGAAACCCTGATAGGAAATAAGGTTGCGGTCTTATGTGAAGTGGTCATGTGGACCAGAGCCTAGCCAGGAGGGGCTAAGGCAAGAAAAATCCGTTTCGACATTTCGGAGATTCGGTGATCGGGAGATCGCAGGGATAGAGGTTCGTGACATCGAGGATCGTGAAACCCCGAAACCCGAAATTAAGTCGGGGGAGTTCACGGTTGAATATAGAATACCATGAGGCAAAGGAAAAGGACCCGTGGATCGGGTTTTTAGCAGAGATTCCGACAGGGAATCGGAAGAGCCGCTTCAACTCATGAAATGATTGATTGATCCTATGAGCAAGAGCGCGAGGTGGTGGTCATGTCTTACTGCATCAGTTTGGTATCGGAGCGGGATTTCATCTGTAGATTTCAGGTGAAGCGAGAAGGAAGGAAGACAAAGTAATGGAAACTCTGTGATGGTTGTTTGTAGGAAGGCAACAATCACAAATATAGTCAGCATGACTGAAGGATGAAGCTGGGACACTCAGGTTTGCAGAGTGACAACAGGAGGTTTGCCAGGAAGGCAGACAGAGACAAAAACATGGCTACTGAAGGCTGTAGATATGCTGGAAGGGAAAACTCAGAGCTATGGAGACAAGAAGATATGGATGAAGATCTCGTTGATATAAAGAGAGAGATAGAAAAGATTGCATTGTGGATGCAGCAGAAAGCCAAGCCGAGATGGGTATATGAATGGCCCATGAGGAAGGCAAAAGCAAAATGGCCAGTTAAGGAGTTGATGGCTAGAAGACAACGTAGGCTGTTGAAAGGATGGTTGAGGTACGCCGAAAACCTTGACGAACCTAAGGATATGGTTCATATATGTGAACCAGATATTGGGGAAACTCTCGGTGAAGAGAATGAAATGGGATCAGTTGAAGATCTCAAGAACTGTCAGGAGGGCAGAGAAGAAATTCCAATTTGCTAGGTGGGCAATGAGTTGAGATCACTACGGGATCTCAGAGACTGTCACGAGGACAACCAAGGAATTTCACATTGCCAGCTGGTCAATGATATGAGGTCACTGCGGGATCTCGAAGACTGCCAGGAGGGCAGTGGAAGCATCTCATATTGCCGGGTGGGCAGAGATGAGCATTCGAGACTATCTGAAAGTCTCATGGACTCGGAGGTGAGGTCAATTTAGCAAGGAGTGCTGATGAAGATGGGATCAGTTGATCTCATAATCTGCTAGGAGGACAGTGGAAGCATCCCATATTTCCATGTGGGCAGGGATGAGTAGATGAGTTGGAATCAGCCAGAAGAGCTGACAGAGCAGGTGAGCTCAAAGATGGATTTAGATTAGTAGATGCAGCTGACAGAAGAGGAGGATCTGAAGGACCTTCTAATGATTGGGGGAATACAAATATTCCTACCACTTTCCCAGGAGGAGGCAAACATCTGTGTTGCAGGTGCATCAACAACGGAAGGACAACCAGCTGAGACTGTCGCAGAAGGATTGGAGCAGATATCTGAAACTGCCTAAGAAGCAGGAGAGGAAAATGAGCATTCTAAGGAATGGCTCAACATATTCAGCCAGGAAGCTGAGGAAGTTGTAGCATTGAAGCTTACAACAAAAGAATCAGAAGAGGATGATGAGCATTATGAGGAATGGCTCAATATTTTTAGCCCAGAAGTTGAAAAGACTGCAACATGGGAGTTTGCAGAAGAAGAAGAAGAAGGGGCAGACATCATTTGTTTTGCTGATCTGTATGAGCAGATTGAAGCCTTGGAGAGAAGGGTGAAGGTGCAGAGCGTGCACATCCAACAGGAGAAGTTGGAAACTAATGAAGAAGGTGTGGGAGATCACAGTGATCTGCCCATGTGCCGAAAATTTTTGCAGCCGAGGAGACTGCATGGATAGGGCCAGCCGTTGGAGAAGCTAGATGAAGTTATCGGCATGATCAGAAGGCTGATGATCTAGTCAACAGAAACTGTCAGGAAGGAGAGGCTGAGCAGTAGGAAGGAAGCAACAGCAACACGGAAGCAACAGCAACAGGAAGATGGAGCGGATAAACAACTCCAAAGGATGATTTGGGATCCAGGAGGATTTCAACATCAGAGATGGGAAGCTCATGAGCAAGAGCTCATGAATTTTGCAGCTGAGGAGTATGATGCAGGAGCATCTCTCCACGTCAACCAACCACGTCAAGTGCACACATTCAAAGCTGAAGAGAGGCGCAGTCCTCATTTTGATTTTAGAATTGAATGTAATTAAATGTTTAAGCTATTGAGTTGTGAAACCATGCCTTTGTGCAGGCATTAGGTAGGTAGGCCTTTATTGTTTGTAAGGATGAGATCTAGATCCGGATAGCGGACTAGACATCCCATTCAATGTAATTGAATAGGGTAGGTAGATTGGAGGGAAGAGCTCGAAGAGCCCCCTCATGTAAAAAGATGAATTGTATCTCTTTAGTAATAAGTAGAATGGAAAAAGAGGAAGATAATAGAGTTAGTTGTGTGATGGTCTGCGAGTAGAGAGTAGAAGAGAAGGAGTCGAGACCTTGTTACAGGCCGTGCTCAGGAACACCTTGTAAAAACAGGCATTTGCCATTTAATATAAACAAAAGCAGTTTTTCCTACATGTATTTCTGTGTTATGTGGATGTCTATGAGTGTTCTCTATATGCTATAGATGTATGTTGTTATCATGCATTTGCAGGGGTGTGTTTGATCTTCAGGCTTGAGGTTCTTTGTGGTTTCATGCCAGGAGGATGTGACAGAGTATCGCGGTCTCTGAATACCAGTGCACTGAAGCACTTATGAACTCTCCGGGTTCAGACAAAGACATGCTATGGCACAAGAACTGAAATCAACAACTCAGGGAAGACCTCAAGGTTGTTGAACATCTTGGAGGCAAGGCTATGGGAGGAAACATAGTTGCAGACAGAAGCTCTGAGGAGTTCTGTGAAGCTTTGCCAGATGGGCATCGAGCCAGTGCAAGGAGTGCACAAAGATAGAAGTCTGCTGTGAGTTCAAGGAGAAACAGAATCACTGAGGATTCTGAGAGCTCTGCCAGGTGGTCATTGAGCGAGTGCATAGGTGCACAGGAGGACATAACTGCTAAACATTCTGGGGGAAGATACTCTAGTAGGAGGGAATTGAGACAGTGTGCAGACAGGCACAAGAAAAGAGAACTCTTTCAGTTCTAGAATTTAGAGGAAGAATCCACTGAGGGATCTTCACAGGGTTGCTGAACACCCTGCAGACTTAGCAAGAAGTTGCTTGAGGCATAGGATAGCTAGGAGGGCATCCAAGTATTCTCCACCTGTGGGAGAAGAAAGAAGGATAAAATCCCTTAGGGGTCTGAGCATTTGAGAAGCTCAGGAGAGACAACACTGTGTGTGCGTAAAGACTCTGCAGAGGCACATAAGTCAAAGAATCCCTTGGGGATTCAAGGTGAAAAGATCAGGAGGAACAACATCATGGAGAACGCAGGCGAGGCTTAAAGCTAGGGAGCTCGCAGAGAAGGAAGACAAAGGTCGAGGCCTTTGATAACTTGTAATTCTTCCAAGCACTGGAAGAAAGCGCATAATCTCAGGAGGGATCACAACCATCGGATCGGCCGAAGAAATATGGACCGTTGAAGATTTCACGTCTAGAGAGCATCAGAGTGAGTGCATAGGAAGAAACGATCTGCACCATCAGATCTAGAGAAAAATCCCATCAGCCGTCAGATCTGGCGAAGGAGCGAGGAGGTTACGACCGAGTTTCCAAGGTGCAAGCCCAAGATATTGGGGACTGTAGGATGTTCCCATAGATACTCGTCAGCCGTTGGATTGACCGGAAGGTGCACGGGGTTTAAACCTTCTCAAGCTGAGTGAGAGTCCCGACACATATCGGGATATCAAGGCATCAAGAATCGGGATATCAGAAATCCCGTGGATAGGATATCGGGTAAATTCACAGTGAAAACCCCGATACAAATCTGAGCCGTCTATCTGTCGGGACAGGTGGCAGAAGTTGAGGGCCATCGACATATCGGGAGTCTCGAGACTAAGGGTCTGCGACCTGTTGAACCCCGAAACCGTGAGAAAACCACAGCCGTGGATCTCGGGAGGGACATGTGTCGCAATCATTCAACATCAGAGATATGGACATCGGAGGTTGTGTAGGTAAGTGTTTTTGGTTTTGTAATTGGTGAAACCCGAGGCGATCAGGACCGTCCATCTTGAGGGGACGCGTGGCAACGATCAAAGTCTGCGGGAAAGATCCCGATAGGAGAGTCACATCGGGAAATCAGGATTCGGAGAATTGAGAATCCTGATGACAAGAGGTTTATGCATTTCGGCATCGGAAAGTCCGAAAGACCGATAGGAAATAAGGCTGCGGTCTTATGTGAAGTGGTCATGTGGACTAGAGTCTAGCCAGGAAGGGCTAAGGCAGGAAAAATCCGTTTCAGCATTTCAGAGATTCGGTGATCGGGAGATCGCGGGGATAGAGGTTCGTGACATCGAGGATCACGAAACCCCAAAACCCCAAAACCCAAAATTAAGTCAGGGGAGTTCACGGTTGAATGAAGAAGACCGTGAGGCAAAGGAAAAAGACCTGTGGATCGGGTTTTTAGCAGAGATTCCGACAGGGAATCAGAAGAGCCGCTTCGGCTCATGAAATGATTGATCGATCCTTTGAGCAGGAGCGCGAGGTGGTGGTCATGTCTTACTGCATCAATATATCTTGCACATGAATTTCAGAAAACAAATCTGAAATGGAGTAGACATTATCTTCAATTAATGGAATACAAAATTCTGCAAATACTTTTGTAGAAGACTCTTCATAATAAGAGGCTTGATCTTCTGATGGCTTCTCTTCTGTCTCTATCTGTTCGACCTCCTACATGAAATATTCACTCTAATCCTTATTCCCAAATAGAACCTCCAATCTGGTCCATAATTTATTTGGAGTTAATCCTTGTGATTCTTCATATACTTGATGGAAAAGTTCGGGAGAAACAAACATGCCGATACTTCCTATGGCCATATTTTGTCTATTGAGAAAATCATTTTTATCATCGATAGAATCATGGTCTACTTCCATTTCCATGGTTATTTGGTATAAGCCTTTGCATCTTAGGAGAAACAAAATTTTTGGCTTCCATTCCAAATAGTTATGAGGCATGAGAAGTATTTCCGACGAATAATCCATCTTTTTTTTGTCTTCAATCTTTTGTACCTGAAAAAAATGATTTGGTGTAGCTTTTTCTTAGCAGTTCGTCGGCTCTGATACCATGTAAATGTGTTGAACTTTCATAGAATAGATCTATCTAGAAAATACCACACACATTTGTAGAGAGAAATTAAGAAAGAAGAAGCAAGATAGAAATAATGGAAGAATTCTCATTAATCGTATTCCACACTCAAAGAGTGAATAATTTACAATACATATAGGATACATGAGTAACTAATGAGCCATAGTGGTGGTCTAGATTGATCTTGACACACACCAAAAATTACAAGAGTACATTTCCACCTAGTCTAGTCTCTCATGCAGTTACGGGAGTGAACTGCCACCTAACTGAGTTAACTAGTCAACTAGTCTTCAGTTAACTGTCTGAACAAAGAGTAGTGAGTTGGTGATGATCCCAATGTTGCATGGTGACAAAACAAATGCAACATCTAAACTCAATTCAACTAGTCAAACTGAAGTGTCAACTGAAAGAGAATATTCTCCAGGTGGAATATTCTCCCATAAAATATAGGAGACTGGATAATGACTAATTATGACTAATAAACAAGGAATAACCTTAGGAAAAATAAATCCTAGGTGTGTGTGAAGTAACTCCAACACAACCTAGGCCTGAAAGGCCTCCCTTCCAATTCCCGCAAGCCCTTGGTATCCATGTGCCCCCTCACGTCTCATTGCAACCCGAGGTTCCTGAAAATGAAGGATGGTAGGAGATTGTCCACCCGAGAGTCTCCCAACATCGTGGCTAGCCCAACTTGTCCTTGCTTGCTCCTCCACCTATTAATCCCATTGTCCAAGCTGCCCCTAACCACTCCCCAGTGCAATCCTCCCATGCTAGCAAGAGATTGAAAACTGAGGCCCACCATGCCCTTGATAAAGGAAAATCCACTACTGCCCCTTCCTCACCCTCCAATGGCTCTGGCAAATCCGTGTCTTCCCGGATGCATTTGAGGGACAATTGTTCCCATGTGATCAACGAGATTAGGCCTAAAGGCTCTGCATAGCCAAAGGAAAATTCAAGAAAATCAAAAGGTGACAACAATAGTCAAGGAAGGGTTGCATCACAGGCTGAGAAATATGGCTTTTGAGTTTTTATTTTTATCCATTGTTGATGACAATTGACTTCATGAAATTTTGGACAACATGTTTTATTTTGGGTATATGAGTAATGTTTTTGAAAATAATTTCAAATTTCATGAGGTAAATTTGCCAAAAGTGAATATGTTGATGGCAGACACAAGGAGGTGTGTTTTACTTAACTAATGGTTATGTTATGATTGTTATGAACTAAAGGGAGTCACAAGGGGTCCCACCTACTAGTTATTATTTATTTATAACCCTTATTATAATTATTACTCTTCCCCCTAACTAAATTTGGTTGAGTCTTTTAATTAAGTTAACTAATGAGTTGGTTCAACTACTTCAACCAATTCTAATTTGTTTAAAATCAAAAGGAAAGGGAGGAACACGGGGAGGATAGAAGCATAAACATACTAAGGTTTTCTCTTTGAGTTTATGTTGAGATAGTTCAGTTTTCATTCATTCATTATTCATCACAAGCCTAATTCTCTTTTATGATAGTAGGGTCTTATTGTAGAAAACAATATTCAGGGCTGAATCACATCATTCAGATACTTGTTTTTCAGAGGTGTTGATATATCTTTGATAGTCTATGTAGGCTTGCCTATTTGTGAATTAATTTTCATAACTGACAAAGGCTATTATGCAAAGTTGAGTGGGAAACAATCTGTGGCAAGCTGATCCAACTTCTAGAGTTCAGTTTTGTTGTTCTATCAGAGGTCCTTTTGTATGTTCCATCAGGGATGTCTAAGTTTGATTTTGGTCCAAAATTTCTGCATGAAATTTTGTAAAGAAAATGACTCTTTGGTGAATCTGAATGGAATAAATGATTGCTTTATGTCTCATCTGTCTTGATTATCATCTTGGTGACTTTACTTCTATCTTTACATTTATTTCAGCAACTGATATGTTCAGAAAATTACATAAAAATTAAATTTCCAGCAAGTTTTTGGTTGATAAAAAGACTAGCCTAAGCACTCGTAATTAATACTTGTGAGTTAGGATGCTATTTTTGTTGGCTATAGAAATAGGGTGATATTCCCATCTACTTTTCTCTAGCCAAGCAGAGTTTTAAAATGATTGAGTAAGATCATTTCATATCTTTTCCTCAACATTTATTTGGTGACCATACTGGGGAGATCTTCTATATCTCTCTCAGTTAATTTTTATACTTGATTTTCATCATTACATCTTTATTTTCTGAAATTGATTCTTTGACTGCTTTTCTATTAATGACCGTTCCTATTGCGAGACAACCCAATCTTGAGCCCGGTCTCCAAGACCAGACCAACATTGCTTTGAACTCGTTTCATATTATTTTAGACACTGTCAGGACTCGTGCTGAGCTTAACCATTCTTGGGCAGCGATTTAACGAGATATTGGAGGCTAGACATAGACAACCTAGAAATCAACAATAACCCTTTTTGTTTCTTCAAGTTTTGGCCTTTCTTTCATGTCCTTAGATTCTTGTGCTTCTAGAAGAAGAAGTGGCTTGTCACCCGAAGTCAATCCTATTGCTAAAATAGGAAGAAGGAATGTTGTGTTATCTTTCCAACAAAGTTTTCTAAGGAGAAATTTATCTGATTTATCCAACTCGTCTTTCTTTCCCTCATCTATCATCCACAAGATGGCATCTAGTGGTGGATCTGGTGGCATTGGAAGTGCTCCATCTTCTCAATATTCATCATCATCAGTGATTGGTAGATTATATAGCCACCATATCCCTGTCCAATCCACTACAAACCCCACCAAATTCATAAAAAAGTATGGTCTTTTTCAGTTCGAAGAAGACACCACAACCACACTGTGTCATGTGCCCTCTTCTCTTAACCTAGCACCTGCTACTCGTGAACTTTTGAAGTTTAAGGAGCATTTGCCTAAGTTTTTGGGAAATAACACTGTTAGTAGAAACAAACACATGGTGGCATTTTCTAATTCTTGTCATAACATAGGGGCCAACGACAATGACACTTGCATGCGCTTGTTCATCAATTCTTTGGAAGGAAAGGCTTTGGATGACTTATTTGACCTTTCTCCTAAGATTCTATCTACTTGGGAGGAGTTATTATACTGGTTCTGATCCACTTATGGGCATTCTAAAATCCCAACCGATAAGTTAAGGGAATACAATAATGTTACCTACAAGGAGGGTGAGACCATCAAGTCTTTCAACTTGCGTTTCACCAAGTTGTACAATCAAATCCCCGAACTTATCTGCCCTTAGAACCAAGATTCTTTCATGCATTATTACGATGCATTTCCTTCCCCCTACCATCATAGGCTTGAATAAAAGGCCATTTATAACCTCGGTTCCGCCCTACATACTTGCTCAAAGTATGAAGAACAACTTGAAAGAACTGGTCTTCCCAAGGGAGAATCAGTTAGACAATCATACATGTCCTGTCTCTTGCAACTAGTACAAGATATAAACAATCACATGATAACATTCGAGCGAAGGGGCACAATATCCCCTCTCACCCGTGGAGCTTCATCTTCTTCTGCACCCCCGTTTAGAAATCTAGTTGAAAACAATTTTCAGCCTAAATCTATCCTGTGTCAGAGTTGGTGTAACTTTTGCGAGGAACACCACGAAGAAACCACATGTGAGGTAAAGAAGAGTGCCAGAGATAATATCTTTGGTAAAAGACCAGAAGCTACTATTTCTGTCCTAGATTTCACAGAGCTAGAGGATGTCATGGTCATCAACACTAGGAACAAGGCCTATGCTCCCAAAGGAAAATTTGATCCTCCCTGCAGTTCTTCTAGCCTGAGCTCATCCTCAACTACTGCTGCGCTCTAGGTTCCTAAGGTCCCTGAGAGTCAAAGAATCACTCCCCCTCTCCCCTCTTCCAAATACAATATCTTGAATCAATTGGCCAACATCAAAGAAGATGCAACCCTCCTAGACAGGGTTGTCATCCTTGAACAACATATGCGTTCGAAACAATTCATGGAAGGAAAATCTTCCATTGTAGCCAATCTTTCTGAAGAGGTAAATGAAGAGGATTCTTCCGTAAATAAAGTAGGTGTGCATAAATTTAGATACCCTATAAAAAATACCCCTTTTTATATTTCTATAAAGATTATGGATAAGATTGCCCATTGTTACCTCGTTGATGGTGGTTTGGGCCCCATATTGATGTCGAAGATTATTATGGAAGAGCTAGGCTTGTCTTGTACAAATGAAAACGTCGGAAGCATGCTCTCCTATAATAGTCTACAACAAACAACCATAGGTGAGATTAAGGATGTGACCTTGGTTTTATGCGCTCATCCTAAGATAAGGACAACCCTCAGCATTTAGGTGATTGATATGTCTGTAAGCAATTAATCAATTATCTTGGGGAGAGATTGACAAGCCTTAACAGGTGGATACCTCTCGCTCAACGAGACTCATTTATCTGTTCCTTGGAATGGTAAGAATATTATAGTCCCTAGAGAGGGAAGAATTTCACCCTACATAGAGAGTGTTCCGTAATCTAGCGTAAACTATATCGAAGAAGACCTAGGAGTGTATTCCATCTTTGATAAAGAGGATAATATTCCTTTGGAAAGAATTGATTTAGATTATGATATGTGGCATATGCACTTTGATGGTTCACACTCTAATGAGGGTAGTGGGGCTGGCATTATCTTGGTTTCCTCTATAGGAAAAGTCATAATCTCTCGTACAGGTTAGAGTTTGCTTGTACAAACAATGCCGCTGAATTCAAAGCTTTATTGTTAGGCATTGAGAACACCCTTAACCTTGGTTGTGGCCACCTTTCAGTTTTCAAAAATTCTGATCTTGTTGTGAATCTAATGTGTAAGATATGCTCTCCTAGAAATAGGCTGATGGAACGATACTCCAAAACTGTTTGGGCACTTGTCTCTAACCTTCTATCTTTCAACATCACTCACGTTAAGAAGGAGTTGAATTCAATAGTTGATCGGTTAACTGTCTTTGCAGCCTCTCCCAATCAAAAAATTTTGCCTCACATGCCTAATTGTTCTTTTCAATCTCTACATCATCCATATATTCCTGACAATGAAATCTCTTGGAAGGCCCTCCCTAATTATGAGAGCATTTGTGCTGTCATTCAAGATGAACCTCCTAAGCCTGAGGAGATTATATCCATAGAAAATCATAAGATTCCTGAGGAATTGACTCCTCTTGAGAGTTCGTCTTCATTGAGTGATGTAAACAATAAAGAAGAGGATTTACGAAGGAAGGTGGTTGAAGCCATGTCCATAAACATTAGGACACCTAAATCTTTAAAAAATGTTAAAATGAATGTCCAATGTTTTGATAAAGAAGTAATGAAGTCCACCGAGCTACTCGATAGATTTTCAAATGTTTTTTCTTGGTATTATGAGGGACTTCGTGGTTTTGATCCTAGTCTTATTCAACATACTATGAAACCAGCTAGGAAAAAACAAGGACTTGTTAACCCTGCGCTTAAAGAAGACTTTCAGAGGGAGTTGGAGAATTTCTTAAGGACTGGGCTTAATTTTTCAGTCCACCTTGAATGGGTTTCCGACTAGGTATCTATTTCGAAGACCACAAATCATACTAGAACCTGCATTCATCTTCGCTCCTTCAGTCAGGATATTATATGAAATCCTTCTCCCCCCTTCCATACAAGAATGATTTTGCAACAGGTTGTAGAGTTACAGTTGAATCCCTTACTTGGCGAAATTCCGGGTTACAATAAAATCAAGGTAGAAGGGGAAAATGTTCACAAAACCACTTTTATTACTAATTTCGATACTATGTCTTACAAATTTCTGCCTTCTGGCTTACTTGATGCAAGTACCACCTTTAAAAGGCCCATACACACAACTTTCAATGAATTGGTCAGTCTCCATGCTTATCTTGATGATTTAATCATGTGCGTCAAAGGGCTGCTAATTACATAAGAATTTCAAGTTTTGAGTGTTGGTTGTGGAGCCTGATTATCTTCCTGATTCAAAGGTATTTTACTTTCAGCCGTGTTTATACCCCATGAAGTATTTACACCCCAGAAGTATGTACACTCTTCCACGCGGGGGAGTGCAGAGGGGGGTACCCCCTCTGCGGGGTCCGGGGGGGCTATCACCCCGACTGGGGGGTCTAGGGAAAAGTGGGCCCCCAAAGGAAAAATTGCCTTGTAAAAGTATATTGTAATTTCATTTTAAATCTGGATTGTTCATTATAAGGTCGCAGATCTAACTGTAGAAATTATGTTAGGTTTTTTTTTTCCTTAGAAGGCAACCCTCTGTTATGAGGGAAATGTATTGCAGCTATTCATGATGGTGAGTATTATATTCTGAGAGAGGAGACTGTGAGAGAAAGAAGAGAAAGTTACAACGGGTTTTGCTGTAGGTTGTATCCCTTCATTTGATGGATAATAATAAAGGAAGGACCTGACAATTTCTCTGGTGGACGTAGCTCACACTGGGTGAACCACGTAAATCTGTGTCTCTCTTGTATTGTGTATCTTTTGTGTTTTGTTTCCGCATTTGTTTTATTTTATTGCTCCGCGGTCATGTTTTTCTAACAATTGGTATCATAGCGAAAGGTAACTTGCAGGAAAAGAGGGTTCTTGGATTGAGTGGGAGCAATGTCGGAAGATGACAAGTTTAGGGTCGAGAAATTTAACGGCCAAAACTACTAGTTATGGAAGATGCAGATGGAAGATTATTTATATCAGAAGGATATATTCCTACCATTGGACGGAGTAGCAAAGAAGTCGACAACCATGAAGAATGAAGAATGGGAGATTCTTGACAGAAAGGCTCTAGGAACGATACAGATGAGCTTGACATCGTCGGTGGATTTCAATATTTCGAAAGAAAGACAACGAAGGGTTTGATGGACGCATTGGCTAAACTATATGAAAAACCCTCGGTGTCCAATAAGGTATTTCTAATGAAGAGATTATTTAATATGAAGATGTCAGAAGGTGGGTCTGTTGCAGATCATTTAAATGAATTTAATACAGTTACTAATCAACTAAGTTCCGTAAAAGTGGACTTTGATGATGAGGTTAGGGCT
>ML780504.1:104639-175716 GCA_009831015.1 Picea engelmannii | reverse complement strand
AAAGGATCATTGGTGATAGCAAAAGGAGAGAAGGTAGGTACATTGTATTTATGTACTGGTAATACTGACTCTTCTATATCTTTAGCTTCTACATGAGTAGATACAACACTGTGGCATCATAGGCTGGGACACATGAGTGAGAAGGGTATGCATATCCTTCACAAAAGAAATTTGCTGCCAGATCTTAAACAAATTGATTTGGACTTCTGTGAGCATTGTGTTGATGGAAAACAAAAGAGAATCATATTTCTCAGAGTTGAAAAAGAAAAGAAGAATGAAAGGTTAGAGCTTGTGCATACAGATTTATGGGGACTAGCTCAGGTATCATCTTTTGGTGGCTCTCATTATTATGTTACTTTTATTGATGATGCAACTAGAAAAACTTGGGTTTAATGCATTCGACAAAAATATGATGTTTTTGATACTTTTAAGAAATGGAAAGATTTAGTTGAGAATGAGACAGGAAAAAGTTTGAAGTGTCTCAGATTAGATAATGGAGGTGAATATTGCAGCAAGGAGTTTGATGATTACTATTCATACCATGGGATTCGTAGAGAGAAGACAGTTCCAAGAACACCACAAGAAAATGGTGTGTCAGAAAGGATAAACATGACAATCATGGAGCGTGCAAGAAGTATGAGATTGCATGCTGGTTTGCCTTTACAGTTCTGGGCAGATGCTGTAGATACTACTGTTTACTTAATAAACAGAGGACCTTCAAGCTCTTTGGATGGTAGAATTCCAGAGGAGGAATGGACAGGAAAAAAGGTAAACTATTCTTTTTTGAAAACTTTCGATTGTGAAGCATTTTTCGATATTGATAAAGAAAATAAAACAAAGCTTGAGTCTAAATCCAAGAAGTGTACCTTTATTGGATACAGTGTTAATAATTTTGGTTATCGCTTATGGGATTGTGAAAATAAAAAAATCATTAGGAGTAGAGATGTCATATTCAATTAGAAGGTCATGTACAAAGATCAGTTGCAGGGAAAGAAACAGGAAGAAGAAAAACAAGAATACACGGTGTTTGGTGAGATCACTGAAAAATAAATTCCAAAGGAACCTGAAAATCAAAATGTACAACAACAGGAGCAACATGTACCTCAAACACCTGCAAGTGTTGTTAGAAGATATACTAGGTTAAGTATACCCCCTGAACGATACTCTCCTTCATTGTATTATTTATTGTTGACTAATTCTGGTGAACCATAATGTTATGAAGAGGAAATGTAGGTAGACACCAAAAAGAAGTGGGAGCAAGGCATGAAAGAGGGAATGGATTCCTTGGCAAATAACCATACTTGGGACTTGGTTCAGTTGCCTGTGGGAAAAAAGAGCATTGAAAAATAAATGGGTTTACAAGTTGAAGGAAGAAGATGGGGGAGAAAAGTGGTACAAGGCTAGACTTGTTGTAAAGGGGTTTGCACAAAAGAAAGGTATAGATTTTGATGAAATATTTTCTCCTGTTGTTAAAATGACTTCAATTAGGACTATTTTAAGTCTTGTGGTAGTAGAAGATTTGCATCTTGAACAATTAGATGTAAAAACAACTTTTCTCCATGGGGATTTGGAGGAAGAGATTTATATGCAACAACCACAGGGGTATGAGGTAAAAAGGAAGGAAAATTTGGTATGCAGGTTGAAAAAGATCTTGTATGGCCTAAAGCAAGCTCTAAGACAATGGTATTTGAAGTTTGACAGGTTTATGACAGAACAAGGTTATAGTAGATGTCATTCTGATCACTGTATTTATTTTAAAAGGCTAGAAAATGGAAGCTATATTATCTTGCTATTGTATGTAGATAACATGCTTGTTGTAGGGTCTACTATGCAGGATATAAATATGCTCAAGAAGAAATTAGCCAATTCATTTGTGATGAAGGATTTGGGTGCTGCAAAGAAAATCGTTGGCATGAGAATAACAAGAGACAGGAAAAATAAAAAATTGTCATTGTCTCAGGGTGAGTACACAGAGAAGGTGTTGGAGAGGTTTAGAATGCAGAATGCAAAACTAGTTAGTACACCTTTGGCCAACCATTTCAAATTAACTAAGGAAATGTGTCCCAAGATACAAGAGGAGATAAAATACATGTCCAGGGTCCCTTATTCATCAACAATTGGTAGCTTAATGTATGCAATGGTTTGCACAAGACCAGATATTGCACATGTAGTGGGAGTTGTGAGCAGGTATATGAACAATCCAGGTAGAGAACATTGGGAGGCAGTAAAGTGGATTCTTAGGTATTTGAGAGGTACTACTACTCATGCATTATGTTTTGGAGGTTCAGACACTTTTCTACAGGGATATGTTGATTCAGATATGGTAGGTGATAAAGACAGCAAGAGGAGCACCACATGGTATGTTTTTACTATAGGTGGAACAACAGTAAGTTGGATTTTGAAACTGCAAAAGGTTGTTGCACTTTCAACAACAGAGGTAGAGTATGTTGCTACTACAGAGGCTAGTAAAGAGATGATTTGGTTATAAAGGTTTATGGAGGAATTGGGAAAGAAGCAGGAGAATAGCAGGTTGTACAGTGATAGTGAGAGTGAAATTCATCTTACAAAGAACTCAACCTTCCATTTGAAGACTAAGAATATATACTTGAGGTACCACTTCATACGATCCACCTTGAAGATGGACATTTGAAGTTGGAAAAGATACACACTAGCCAGAATCCTGCAGATATGTTAACAAAGGGAGTAACTAGAGAGAAACTGAGTTCCTGCTCAGTTTAAGTTGGTCTTCAAGAATGAAGATGAAGATGAGGAATTTGCCAGGTCCAAGAAGGTTCAGAGTCCAGCATATACAACAGCGGTGGATTTGTTGAGATCAGTCTCCAAGTGGGAGATTGTGGGTTGTGGACCCTGATTATCTTCTTGATTCAAAGGTCTTTTACTTTCAACCGTGTTTATACCCCATGAAGTATTTACACCCCATAAGTATGTACACTCTTCCACGTGGGGGAGTGCAGAGGGGGGGTACCCCCTCTGCGGGGTCCAGGGGTGCTATCCCCCAGGCTGGGGGGTCTGGGGGCAAGTGGGCCCCCAACGGGGGTTCGAGGGTGAAGCCCCCAAAGGAAAAATTGCCTTGTAAAAGTCTATTGTAATTTCATTGTAATTCTGGACTGTTCATTATAATGTCATAGATCTAACGGTATAAATTATGTTAGGGTTTTTTTCCCTAGAAGGAAACCCTCTGTTATGAGGGAAATGTATTGTGGCTATGCATGATGGTGAGTATTGTATTCTGAGATAGGAGACTGTGAGAGAAAGAAGAGGAAGTTACAATGAGTTTTGCTGTAGGTTGTATTCCTTCATTTGCTGGATAATAATAAAGGAAGGATCTGGCAATTTCTCTGGTGGACGTAGCCCACACTGGGTGAACCATGTAAATCTGTGTCTCTCTTGTATTGTGTATCTTGTGTGTTTTGTTTCTGCATTTGTTTTATTTTATTGCTCCACGGTCCTGTTTTTCTAACATTGGGTCCTTTCCAAATTGCTTTTGTCTTAGACACTAACTCATACATTTAAAAGGATTTACAGAGGCAATTGTTTTCCTATAGCACTAACAATCCTTGCTTGAAATATTGCGAGGGACCAACGTGAAAAGCTCTAATGCTGATTGGATTTTTTGTATACTAGTAGCCTAGCTCTGCTTTCAATTTTTGTGCTTCTTTTCTATGATTTACAGTGCTTTGATTTCTACCTTCTGAGTTAAGTTTTTTTTTCCTCTTGCTGCGTTTCATTTCTATTTTTATTACTAATGTTTTAGTTTCCGCGACTTTACTTCCGTCATGATTTTGTCTCTTATTATCTTTAGTTAATTTGGTCAAATAGGATGTTGGATCAATTCTGCCACAGTAACACTCCTGCAAAGCATTGTTAGCAAATAACAATCAAGCTTACACAACTGTTATGATGTCTCCTCTGAAGGGCCCTTGAAATTGTTATATATTTCCACTATTTTCTTATAAAGAGATTGGTCATCTCCCTCTTAGTCTCTCCATTTCTTCGTCCATTGATAAATAAAGGAGCAGGTCCATTAATGTTTCTCCTTGAAATAAGAGCCGATTTTGGTTGAATGATTATGCATACAGGGATAAACCCCCCCTCATACTTAAACATTTTTCATAAGTTATTCCAAAATCCCCGATCATTTTCCCATTAAATCTGCTCACTTCCCCTTGTTGCATAATTATCCTGGTTACGTCCTCTAAAATTACAGTTCTTGGTCTGTGAAACCATGAGTTCTAAGTTCTAAATCCGTTGAAAACAAATTTCCCTGTGGAGTTGCCAGTTTGTTGACGATTAAAATCGTCAATGAATTTTTTCCCGCAAAGTGTTACTAAAGCCTATTATTATAAAAGCTAAATAATTCTAGTAGGTGGGACCCCCTTGAATTATTGAAGATCAGAACTGTTCATATTCGATATTTATCATGATGTGCGACACAACTTACATGGTTGATGAGATCTTGTTGTTATTGGCTATGATTTGAGCTTATGAAGTGTTTGGTTCCTTATGTTACTACAACCTATTCATTGATATCATTTCTATATGTTCTTATGACACCTGCACAACAAACATGTTAGTGAAAATACATAAAAGGTAGTTTGGAGGAAGGCAAAAATACTATAACAAATGCACAAGAAAAGAGATCTAATTCTGCAATCTTACTATACCACATACATGAAAGGCAATTGAAAAAACAACAACACCACATACAAACAATTAGAAGGAAGTAAGAAAACAATGTAACATATGCAAGGGGAAGAATTTGAGCTATGCTATACTACATGCACGAAGGATTGAATTTGTTATGGTTAGATCCTATCTAGCAAGTAATGACTATGCGATTCGATTGAGTTATATTGGTAATATGAATATGGTATATTTGGATGGATGGGATCTTGGTGGCGCATTTGACAAGGTAATGGAAGTTAGTAGCTGTGCGACTTTGTTTGAGTTACATAGTTGATATGCCCGTTGATTATTTTATGGCATGAGTTGATATGGATCACTCTATTAGTTTTAATGGTTGATGGTTCCGATACATAGTCAAATTAATTGAGTTAATGGATTGTTGGTTGGCTTGTACTAGTGACTTAATTGATTATGGGTGGAGGCGACGTGCATTTAATGCATGTCACCTTTAGTCCTTCCATTGGCCGCCACCCTAGTCGAGCTATTGTTCATCCTTGTTGCTATGGTTATGCTCCGATTTCTTAGCAGAGAGGAACCACTTGGCCAACTCGCGCTTTAAGGAGTTTGATTACACGTATGTCTTTTTTGGGCCATTCATGAGTCTTCTTTGGTTATGAAATGATTACTGGCTTAGGTGTATTGGTTTTTGCTTTCCTGAAGTGTTGCAACTGTGTAAAAAATTGTGATTTGGAATTAAGCATCGATGGTTCTTTCTGCAATAATCTTGAATTCATAGTGGTCATCCCGGGCATTAACAACCATAGGGATTTTTTGTGATATTTGCTGGTTTAGTTGGAGGGTTTTTGTTGGTCTTGGTTGGATGGCTGCCCTCATGCGTTTGCATCAATTTTCAAGTCTCTGGCTTTTATGGGTTTAATGGTTGGAGGCACTCTGCATCGCTGTGTTTTATTCACTTGGGCATTAGTTGATTTCACCACTAAGGGTTACGAAGAGGGTTTTTTGTTCTTACTCGACCTTTTCTTCACCTCAGTGTTGTGGTTGTTTGATCGAAGAGCACGTGGGTTAAATAACATTGATAGGCCGAATGAGAGCCTCACCTTCTGTTATGGCCCCCTATCATAGATTTGTTACCTATCCACTAATGAGTCGTGGTTCTCTCTGTGTATGCACCCTTGGCCTCAGAGTTTTCACCGTTACAAGGAGTTGGCTCTGTTCTCCCTATGTTGGCTACAAAACAAACCCTTAGCTCTCCAGTATGAAGTTTTATAGATAAGACTATCGGGCCTGTCAAGTTTACTATGGGTTATTGTGGATTGAATGTATTGTCGATTAATTTGAATACAGACTCGCCCAATTGGTCATATGATAGTCGTGTTGGTTTGGCATTTAGTTACTGCCTCTGTTATAATAATGGTAAACCCTGCATTGTTATTTACGCAACTCAAATTACACAGTGGCTCTCCTTATGTTTAATAACTCAATATTTTTAATGAACAAGGCCGCTGCCCCGATTCGAATTGATGCGTGGGTATGCGTGGTTGCCATAGCTTGTTAGGTTGATTGATTTTTACGACAATGGTGAATTGGTTGGTTGATACACAGTCACTGGTATTTTTGCACTAAGGATTATTTGGATGTTTAGATGGCATTGGTTACAATTTCTTGATGTTTCTCACGCATACCGCGTTGTGTGTGTGTGGTGTTTCTACACAATGAAATAATGGTCATTGTAACTTTTAGTTTCTTGTGGGGCCTAATGGTTATTGCAACTAGGATGACTGTATGAGCTACATCCACTGCATGCTTATGATATTCTGATTGTTTAAGCCGAGTTGTACACAACATAGTTGATTATAGTGACTAAATCAAAGAAATATTGTATTAGATTGATGGCTCAACACGATGGGTTGAGTTATTACTGTGACTGTGTGTTTGGTTTTGTAAAATGGAGATGTTGCATCATGGTATTTTGGTGGCTGCGCACTGTGTATAATATGGATAGCTTGGGTTTCACACTCAGGGATACCCACAATGTTTTAAGCATGTTTTTGTTGCAATCCGATCATTTTTTCAGACATGCATGTTGTCGATACCTCATTGTGTTGGATGGATGGCCCAAATTTTTAGAGTCACATTGAATTGGGCTTGTATAGTGACAGAGTTACACTTGCACGATTGAATTATTATGTGTATAGCTTGTGTTGGAATGATGGACGTTGTCTGTATGTTTAAATGTCAATTCGGGTTTTGGAATTTAATATTGATTATTGGGTTTATTGCCCCTATATATGTTTAACGAATATCATTGCATTCTAAAGGAAAATCCCAACTGCAGTGATAGTGTGACTTCATTGTTAATTTTGGAAACATGACTTTGAGTATATTTGTTGATTGAAGTAATGTATGGGCAGTGGTTGATTTTGATGGTTAACAGAGTAGGAATGGTTACTGTTTGAAAATTGTTATAAGATGCAAGGTATATAAATGAAAGGAACATAACCCCTTTATAGATTGTGTGGAATGCATACTGTCTTTTGATGGCACTGTGTTGGATATTTTATTATGAACAATGAACTAGTTAAATACACAGTAATTATTATTTGGTCACAATGATCGTTGGTTAGTTCATCACATAATGTTTTATGGATCACTTAATCAATTTTATGAACAATAATCACTCGTTTTCCCTACCATTATTTCATTTTATGCTAATTACAAATCCCATCGCCTTCCCATATTCATTTTTCACTCCCTGTTCTAAGATTGATTACAGTCAAGAGAATTTCGGTGTTAAAGCAGTTGAAAGTGGCGGTGTCTTATGTGGATTACAGTGATGTTTTATTAGTTTGTTTTACAATTGATTGTTGCTGTCATCAAGAAGTAACCATGTTCTTTTCCCCCTTATGGTATCATGTTTTTCTCAGTACAAACCCCTCGCATATCCCGGAACCCTTTTCACCCCTTGCTCATTGATAAACAATAAAACAATTTGTATGGATTGGATTGCATGAGTTTGATACATTTCTGAGCCAAATCTATTTTATATTTTTAGGAGTTGTCATGTACGGTTATTTAATATTCTATTTTCTAATCAGTCATGCATGCAGGAATGAGTTTTTTCAATCGACGTAGCCATGGTTGAGGAAACAAAGGTAGAGGTAATTGGAACCAAGGCCTAAGAAGGCCCAGGTTCTCCATACATTTTGAGGCTGATTCACAAGAGCTTGACCAATTGTTTCAGGTCGGATTTTTCAATTGGATTGGGCAAGGAGTAGTCCAACCTAGGCCTGAAAGGCCTCCCTTCCAAGTCCTACAAGCCCATGGTATCCTTGTGCCCCCTCACGTCTCATTGCAACCCAAGGTTCCTGAAAATGACGGATGGTAGGAGATTGTCCACCCAACAGTCTCCCAACATCGTGGCCAGCCCAAGTTTTCCTTGCCTGCTCCTCCGCCTATTAATCCCATTGTTCAAGCTTCCCCTGACCACTCGCTAGTGCAATCCTCCCATACTAGAAATAGATTGGAAACTGAGGCCCACCATGCCCTTGATAAAGGAAAAGCCACTGCTGCCCCTTCCTCACCCTCCAATGGCTCTAACAAATCCGTGTCTTCCCGGATTCATTTGAGGGACGATTGTTCCCACATGATAGACGAGATTAGGCCTAAAGGCTCTACACAACCAAAGGCAAATTCAGGAAAATCAAAAGGTGACAATAAAAATCAAGTAAGGGTTGCATCATAGGCTGGGAAATATGGCTTTTGAGTTTTTATTTTTATCCAATGTTGATGACAGTTGACTTCAGTAAATTTTGGACAACATGTTTTATTTTGGGTATATGAGTAATATTTTTGAAAATAATTTCAAATTTCATGAGCTAAATTTTCCAAAAGTGAATATGTTGATGGGAGACACAAGGAGGTGTGTTTTACTTAACTAAGGGTTATGTTATGATTGTTATGAACTAAAGGGAGTCACAAGGGGTCCCACCTACTAGTTATTATTTATTTATAACCCTTATTATAATTATTACTCTTCCCCCTAACTAAAGTTAGTTGAGTCTTTTAATTAACTTAACTAATGAGTTGGTTCAACTACTTCAACCAATTCTAATTTGTTTAAAAGCAAATGGAAAGGGAGGAACAAGGGGAGGATATAAGAAAAAGCATACTAAGGTTTTCTCTTTGAGTTTATGTTGAGATAATTCAGTTTTCATTCATTCATTATTCATCACAAGCCTAATTCTCTTTTATGATAGCAAGGTCTTATTGTAGACAACAATATTCAGGGTTGAATCACATCATTCAGACACTTGTTTTTCAGAGGTGTTGATCTATCTTTGACAGCCTGTGTAGACTTGTTTGTTTGTGAATTAATTTTCATGATTGGAAAAAGCTATTGTGATGCAGACCTATTGGCCCTCGGGCCGAGGTCCACTCACAGGATCGTTCTCTATGCCCTTGAGCCGGATTGACTCTTTCAATTCCCACTGGAATCTGCCTTCAAATCGATCCATAGGTCCTTTTCGCAGCTCGCAATATCGCGAGTTCGCGAGTCGTGACTCTCGACTCTTCCTTCTCAAATCTGTGATAACCGAGATCGCGAAATGGTTACGACTCCTTATCTGTCAACTCCTTCCTTATGCGACCGCCATCTAGGCTAAGCGCTATCACTTCTCGCCTCTCGTTGCTTCACGAGTTCAAAGGTTGAACTCTTGTTCTCTTATCTCGTGAATCCCCAAGACGCGAGAGGTCAACTGAGTGTTGACTCCTTCCAAAAGGTGATGTGTGTCTGCCGGTCTATTTTCTGGGCCCACTTCATGGTTCTGCCACGTGTCCCTCACTTGTGCCTCGACTCTCGACACTTCGCGACTTCTGTGATCGAAAACAACTCCTCTCGACCTATGAACCCTCGAACATGTGAAATGCGATGGGGTTCCTGATCCAACAGTCCTACCGTTCTCTAGATCCAATGGTTAACCTCGCTCCTCACGATTTCGTGACTCAGAGAACCTAACTCTTGGGATCTCACCCTGCAAACCCCTGAGTTTGCGAGATCCTTTGATCTCTTCCACCTATCCTCCTCTGATGGATGACTTAGATTCTTTCGCAACTTCGCTACTCACCGCTTCAGGACTTTTGGGACGAAAGTCTTGACCCCTTACCCTCCGATATGTCGAAATGGTGAAATTTTGACATGAATTCTATGTGGGTCCCACGATGGAACTTCCCGCCTTTTTGGAGTTCTCGGACTTTGCGATTTCACGAATCCAGATGCTAAACCTTCAGTTCCTCAACCCGCGAAACCCTGATATGGGTGATCTCGCGACACATGTCCTTCCAATCGGATGACTCAGATCCTCTCGCTATTTTGGGACTTCGCACCTCACGACATCGCGAGTCTTGATGCAAAGGTTTCGACCCTTCAAGTCACGAAACCCTGCAATGAGATTTATGTGGGCGATCCAACGACCCTCATTGGTTCAAATCCTACGGTCTGATTCTCCCAAGATTCAACTTAGAAAGGCATGCTCCATAACCCTTCTTGCTCCTCTGCGAGATTTGACGGCTCTCGCGGTTTCGCGAATTCTCCATGGAGAATTCTGACTGTCAAATGCTTCCTTGACGATTTCTGTGAAATGAACATGGTATCTCCTTTCGGAACTTGTCTACTTGCAAGTAACTTTGCAACACCTCCCCTTTGAATGCTTCAAGGTACTTAACCTCCTGAGCTTGATTGAAAAATCCTCAAGTCCTTTTGGGGAAAGTTCCTGTGCACACTCCTTGCGGCAATCCTTCAAATACTTCCAAGTATTTGAACCTCTTCGACTCTGCGCACTCCCTGCGACAACAATCCTTCAACAATTTTGCTCAGGTTGCAAACACTGAGACTTCGCTTGGCCTGCGCACTCCATGCACGACTCCTGTGCTTAACTTGCACTTCTGCGAGAATGAGAACAAATGCTATCTCTCCCGATCTTGCAAAGATGAACTCTGACTTCTGTCAACACACACCTTATGGACAATTTCACTGCGCTCCTTGCAGGAAAACTCTTGCTCAGACAGAGAAACAATTGAAACTCATTCCTTAGTCTCCCTCTCTTCAGATTTCAGACATTAAATATGAAATCAAACATTCACACATCAAAGAAAATGCATAACAGAGAGTAACAAGCATGAGCATAACATTCAATCGTGCATACACAAAAAGTATTTGAACACCATGAGTCTGAATCAAGCTTCATATATTAATTTCAGAACTTCTGTACATGGTTTCTTCTACATAGTTTTTCTGCTTCTTCTCTCCTATGCTCTCTTTGATTGATTAGGCTGCTAATAATAATGTTACAATGATACAAGTGAGGGTGTCTATATCTGTTTTCCCTCCGGCTCCTAAAACTGTGTAATCTAAGAATTCAAAGCTACCTACTTACATTTACTAGCATAAATGCCTCTTAGTTCTTCAGACGAGAGCGGGACGCTCAAGGTCTGATTACAATGTACAAGTACGCCTTTTCTTAATTGTTTCATTTACGTTTGGCGTATCAAACTTCAAAACTTTCAAACAATTCATCATGTGCCAAAATGCATTGGCGCTTGCCCCATGCTTGCTTAATGCTGGTGATGCTCCTGCATCATATTGTGCAGAGTCGAGTGGGAAACAATCTGTGGCAAGCTTATCCAACTTCTAGAGTTTAGTTTTGGTGTTCTATCAAAGGTCCTTTTGTATGTTCCATCGGGGATGTCTAAGTTTGACTTTGGTCCAAAATTTCTGCATGAAATTTTGTAAATAAAATGACTCTTTGTTGAATCTGAATGGAATAAAGGATTTCCTTATGTCTCATCTATCTTGATTATCATCTTGGTGAGTTTACTTCTATCTTTACATTTATTTCAACAACTGATATGTTCAGAAAATTACATAAAAGTTAAATTTTTAGCAAGCTTTTTGTTGATAAAAGACTAGCCTAAGCACTCATAATTAATACTTGTGAGTTAGGATGCTATTTTTGTTGGCTATAAAAATAGGGTGATATTCCCGTCTACTTTTCTCTAGCCAAGCAGAGTCTGAAAATGCTTGAGTAAGATCATTTCATATCTTTTCCTCAACACTTGGGAGAACCCAATACTTTCCAACCCGAGGAGGATAAAATACTTGCAGAGGATTATTCCTCTATAATACATCAATAAATTCCCATTGAATTAACTTAAACCCTTATATGTAAAGGTGTAGAAGAAGAAAGACAAGACTCAACAAGATCATTCTAATCAAAAGAAACCATCCCATGACTTGGAGAGAGCATACTCAAATATAGTGGATTTACCCCTTGTTTAGAAGGCACCGAATTGGAAATGATAAAGACATAGTCGAAAGATGCATCACTCCTCGAAAAAAAAGTGGGATCAGACAAATCTTGCATTGGTGATACCACTTTGGTAGAATCATCACTCTCTAAGAGAAGAGTGGGATTGACCAAAGATTGCATCGACATGACCGCTTCCTCAACCATTGGTTGAATATGATGCAAGACAACATGGTCAAGAGATGAATCAATGCTCAAAACAAGAGTGGTATATACCAACTATTGCATAGGAACAACCACTTCATCAACGAATTATTGAATATATTGTTGGGAAACCGAAGATGACTCAGAACTAGAAGGGCCTTTAGATAAGGACCATGCTCTTCGTAACACAAAAATAGTAGGGCACAAATGAGTAAGGTGATCTCCCTTGAAAAAATTACAGGGGAAATTGGGCTTATGTCCTATTTTTCTAGGCTTCTCAACAATATTGATAACCCCAACATGACTTGCAATGGCTAGTGGGTTTCTCCCAATAGGACTAACAAAGGTCAAGTGCTAGTCTCCAACATGACTCACAGAGGTCGGTGATATTTTCTAGTATAAATAGTAGTGACTAGACTCATTCCCCTAGAATGACTTGCAATAGATGGTTTCTTACCCCAAACATGACTAGCAGTGGCTGGTTGCAGATATACAACATGACTTGTAGAGGTTGGTGACCTGATGACAGTATGACTTATAGTGATTGGACTTTCCTTCTTAGCATGACTTGCAGTGGCCTATGATTAGTCTTCAACATGACTCATAGAGGTTGTTGACATAATTCAAACATGGAAAATAGAGGTTGGTAACTGGATGCTGGTATGACTTGTAAGGACTGGACTCATGCCCCCAACATGACTAGCATTGGTTGGTGGCACGTCCCCAATGTGACTAGTAGAGGTTGGTGACTTCTTCTTCTTACTCTTCCTCTTACTCTTCCTTTTAGACTTCTAGTTACTAATAGCTAGGCTTTCAAAAAAATAGGGAGATTAATGTTGGATTACCGAGAGGGGGGGTGAATCAGTAATAGAGAAATAATCCTATTTAACCACAAAATGAAAATGTTATATCAATGTAGCATTATCATCCAATAGTTGTAGAGTAAATAAAAAATGAACAAATGAGAAATCATACACATACACAATACACCAATGTTTTTTACATGGAAACCCAAAGAGGGAGAAAACCACCTAATGTTTTTTCTTATATGTCTTTAAGAATTACATTCATTGGAAGCACCAGCTTTCTTTGTTTTCCAACTGCAAATGGAAGGAGGCTCCAACCCCCTAGTTTTTCAGGCTACAACCTGAAGGAAGCTCCAACTCCCCAATTCTCTGGCTACAATCAGAAGGAGGATACACCCCCTTATGTTCTCCAGCTACAACCAAAAGGTGGCTACAACCACATGTCTTTGCCTCGTCCAACCGCCCTGACGTAGAAGTAGAATGATGGAACCATTGTCACACTATCACCGTGAGATATACTGTTGTAAACCTATACCGATAAACTTGTAATCCATCTTTAACAATTTGTACCAATATCTTGTGCCAACATGTACCATACATCAACCTGTACCTCAACCTGTACCATAAACAAATGCATCAACCATGCACCAAACCTTTACAAATAACCTGTCACAATAACTTGTCCAAACAACCTGTAATCAATTTGTACCATAAACAAGTGAATAAACCATGCACCAACATGTACCTATCATGCATCAAATACACATAAACTATGACTCATCGATATGTACCAACTTCATCAACTATATACCTCATGTATGTGCCAACTCATCAACTACTTGTATCAACCATGTAACCAACATGTACCTCAACCAAAAGCCCTCATCAATTTCATCATCCAAATATAATTTGTAACTCTGTAATAGACCTGATGTATATGATCACATACCTGCAAACCTTCCTTAACTTTAACAACAAGAGACTAGCATTTTCATCAAACTTTACTTTAGTCTCACATGACTAATTTTGGATTAGTCAACAACCCTAAATTGAAATAATCATAACTATCTACCTGTAATGAATAAATATATGAAAATAGTCCACAATGTTCTTCAATGTATTTTATTCAATTCCTCCAGGTTTCACTACTTGGAACCATAAAATGAGTTATAGCAAAAATGACATACCTTGTTGAATTCTAGCTTATTCTAGAGAGAGAACTTGTAGAGCATGTCCCACACATAATATTTGTTGTATGGATTTGAAAATGTTAAAAAGAATACCAAAGACTGTACTCTAACCAATACATTTGGTCTTATTGAATTTGGATATGTTATGAAGAAGTTATGACGTTTTTACCCGAAACACATGTTTTAGACTAGTTTTAGGACTAGCCACAAACCCTATTTTCCACGGAGTGTAACTCCAAAAATACAATGACCCACAAGATGAAATTTTTAGCACAAGTACTTGGATATGTTTCCTCAACGACCTCCCAATTTCACGATCTGAATCATTCTAGAAATTTTTTTATTGCGAAAATGGTGAGATGACCTGTAAATAACATACCTTAGAAAACATCATCAAAATAATTTATACTCCCTTGAATTTCACCCTTGTTTACTTCACCTTCCCTCTGAAATTAGGCTTAGATATCCTTTGATTACCTCAGTCACTTGTAGATATTCAATATGCTCAAGTGTGATTAAAAATGAGAGACCCTTGCCTCTTATTTATATTTTCATGTAGCTTCCTCAAGGGGTTACCTTCTAACCATCTTAACCCACTTTTCTTATTTTAGGGCTAACCCAGCTCTAACCACTTGTCCACTTAGTAATTTATCCATTAAATTTATTATTTAAATAATTTATTTTGTATCCACTTTGACTTATAGTACACTCATCACTTCACTTTATTATTTAAATTACCTTCTGACCATCTTAACCCACTTTCCTTATTTTAGGGCTAACCCACTTCTAACCACTTGTCCACTTAGTAATTTCTCCATTAAATTTATTATTTAAACAATTTATTTTATATCCACTTTGACTTATAGTACACTCATCACTTCACATTATTATTTAAATAATTTCTTCTTTGCAACCACTTTGACTACTTTGACCTTTTGGGGCTTCTAGATGACTCACGAGGGTTCTCCAACTTCACATGGCCATAACACTCTAACCGTGAGGAGTTATGTGACATTCCACATACCACCGGAAATGGAATGAAATGTACTATCCATCCAGAATAGTCTTACCTTCAAATATATTAAAACTCATACCATTATACATCAAACAAACTTGAGTCCATTACCCAAACCTTTGTGCTACTAGAATTCTCTACCGGACTTTCTTCAAGGGTTGACATCAAGGACAACTGTTGGGGCTCAAAAATGTCTTATTTTTATCCACCTTTCCCTTCATCATTCTTCACATTTCATCGCCCCATTAACCTTTCACAATATCATTTCCATAAATATACTTGGGTTTCACCTTATTTTTCTCCACTTTATTCATTTTAGTATTAAAAGGGAATTTGTGATTAAATGTTAGAAAATTGACATGTTTTCATATATATCTCAAAAATGTGTGAGCTTTGTAATGTGTAGGAATATATGAAGGATTAATTCAAAAGGACTTCTCAAATACTTCCTCCACCATTTCAATATTTGAGGAGAAAATTCAAGCCCATTCCAAAGAGAAGATCATGGAGATTTGGTTGGAATATCTTATCCAAGATATATGAGAGATATGTGTGAGGATTTGAAGGGATTATATTTTGTAATAATGAGAAATAGGTTGAGAGAAAAGTAGATCTGTAATAACGAGATGGTTATCTTATCTTCAAGGCTCTCATGTATAAAAGAGAGTTCTCTCTCTTCATGAGGATTCAATTAGGATGCAGTTAGATTATGCAATTAGAATTAGAGTATTCATTAATGGTAGTTATTAGGATTCGAAAGAGAAAGGGATTCTTAGCTTTAATTCATGATTTTGGTTTTCATGCTTTCATTATTCTGTTATGAAGATTGATTTGATTATTGAATGTAAGATTTCTTCATTGGTGAGAGCTCTCATATGTTGTTATGCCATTCAACTCTTCACTTGTTGTATCTACTCTTCCTTCATGTGGTTCTCCATTTCTAGATTAATTTCCTTCATGCAATTTCCCATTCCTAGATTAATTTCATTTACACAACTAGATTAATTCAATTCCAAGTCATGTGTTAGATTAATGATTCAATTTCAGTAATGTGTTAGATTAATGATTCAATTTCAGTTGTAGCTTAAACATTAGATTAGATTAGTCCCGCTTATATCTTGCATATACTTTGCGTGTGCTTTGTCAGTTTACGAACCCCGGGTTGACAAATTAGATAGTTGGGAAAGTACTACAACAAAATTAATACAACATTAGTTTGGCCCAATATAACGAATGTCGTTCCTTTGTCATGATTGTTGTTCCTTTTGCTATTCATTTGAACAGAATGATTGTTGTCCCTTTGTAGGGGTTGCATCTTTGGAGGACGGGTATGAAAATGGAAGGTAAGAACCTATGTAGGCAACACGTAAAACACTTGTGCCAATGCCTACCTTTGGATGATGCATATAGGTTATATTTTAAGACATCTTTAGAGCCCAACATTTTGGCGCCGTTGCCGGGGAAGCACGATGGATTGAGGTATTAGTTTCTTTTTCATTTCAATTCATGAAAGTGTGATCTAGACGTGTTGGTAAGGGGTCATAGAAGCTCGTGAGAGGAGACTCCTCATGTTCTCCCTACCAACTAGGTAAAAGTAATTTCAATTTCTACAAATTTCAATTTATGCAAGAGTGTTTAATTTCTGCAAGTGTGATCTATGCATGTTGGTAAGGGGACATAGAAGCTCGTGAGAGGAGACTCCTCATGTTCTCCCTACCAACTAGGTATAAGTAATTTCAATTTTTGCAAATTTCAATTCATGCAAGAGTAGTTTTAATTTTTGCAAGTGTGATCTACATGTGTTGGTTCTAAGGGCCATAGAGATGATTCAATGTAGATTCCTCACTAACCCTACCAACTATCATGAACGTTTTAATTTCCGCAACTGTGAAGAGTAATTTTTTTATGTTTTAGCAAGAGTGTTTTTTTTTTAGTTTTTCATTTTGATTTGGGTGCTGTAAGAATCCTTTTTTTAACATGATTTAACAATGAATTTAAGCTTGGAACGTCTTACGTAGATCCTAGCAAAAGTCGGGATCTCCTCTTCTCTGGAAGAGGATATCTTGACATCAACTGAAAGCTTATTCACTCCTCCTAAGACGAACGAAGAATCAACATATGAAGAACCTTGCATATTTAATGAAGAACCATTAGGCGCGCAAGAGGTCGAGGAGGACAATGAGGAGATGCAACATGATCTGAGTAAGAAAAATTACACCTACGAAAGCCTGATCGAATGCTAGTTTCAAGAAAGTACTAGGTTAGGTTCATTTAGTTTTTCTTTTTCTTTTTTTAATTTACAGTTTCAACTGCTAATTTCACACATTCATACATATTACCGAATGTCAATTGCGAAACTGAAAATAACATATTTTTATTACTGTTGCATGCATGGATACATTGGTTGTTTAATTACACGTAACTAATTTCTCATTTCTAATTAGCGTAGTGTAGGTAGGATTTTGTTTTCAAGTTTTTATTTTTTTTTCGAATAAGTATGCCCTCCTCCGCGCTTCGTGCGATCACGAGGATCAAAAAATAGGATGACTGATTGATTGATTTCAGGAATATCAATTAATTGACAAAAATAAATTTTTTCTTAATCTATTTTTCGTCTTCCATTTGCTCATAAATTTTTAATTATCTTGCAAAATAAATTTTTATTTTATTCTTTATTTTGAAAACATAATAGAAAAAATAAATAAAAAGTTGTGCATGCTTCTGTCTGCAAAGCAAAATGATATGGTCTGCAATTGCAAGATAAGAGTTGCGCTTTTCCATGATGAAACTCCAAGCTGAAATAGTGTTACAACCACACTCTTCTTGTGTTTTTACCTCGCCATGTTTTTTCTCTAACCCTTATCCGATAGATGCCTGGAATGAAAACAACCAAAGTATAATGAAGGCACATAAACCACTGCATAAGCTTGATCGAACAAATAAACAATTTGCAAATTCTAAATCTGTTATACCAAGCCAAATATTTTCCAGATAACTACCTCTACCTCTGTGCCTAGTATTTGATTCTTTTTGGATGGGGTAAACTGCTTCCTTCACTCCTGCTTTGCTATGAGATCTTATACTTACTATGTAGCTGGATCTGCTACTGGTCTTCAATACGAGCGCATTTTCTGTGTTCACTTTTTGCTAAAAACAAAGAAAATGTCAAGCGGAAAGCAATAGAGCGGAAGTCCAAGACCATAAGCATATAATTATGACACTCAGGAGGAATCTCAACATTTTATGCCTACGTGTGAGTTTTCTAAATAAATCCGTTAACACAAACTGAGAGAGGTCGGGGCTGTTACTTATTTTTAGTGATCTAGCAATGAATGAATATCATCTAACAGAGGTTGGCAGACTAAATCCCATTTTTGTTTGATTTTGTATTAACTTGATTTGCAGCATATTCTTGCCAATATATATTTAATCAGACACAATCCTTTATATATTTGGTTATTAGAATTTATTCAAGCTGCCCGCATTTATACATTTGGATTATCTGGCCATTTTTTTCTTTAATAAGGGTTGGCAATTAATGAAGATTTTTTTTTTTTTTTTTTTTTTTNATTTTTTTTTTTTTTTTTTTTCTGTCTGTATTATCTCCAGACTGTCAACCTTCACGCTATATCTAAAATCAGGTTGCTGCACTCCCCCAAAAAATAAAAAATGATATCCCAACAGTAAATTTTGAGTGCATTTCTAACCAAATGCAGGGATTGCGATTGGAATGGGTTACGCGTTTGCCACGTTTAGTTTGCTAGCTATGCCAGAAAGAATAATATCCGGTGGATCTTGCTATTAATTCGTACGCGCTTGCTATCTCAAAGATTTGATTGTTTCAATAAGAAGGAATTATTTTTTTAATCACTTAGGCACACTTATTAGTTGAGAATTAATTTAAGGATGACAATTCTAACCATGTGCAACAGGTCGTGTGCTTGCGTTTTCTTATATGCCAATGTTCTTTCTGCTGGGCTACCTCGAGGATGACAGGGTGGAGCGACGACTATTTGTGTTTGGATTCTTGGGCAATTGGTTTTGATTGCCAACATTGGATATGCAAAGGCTGTCCTTGCAAGGTCAACT
This sequence comes from Picea engelmannii, assembly GCA_009831015.1. Taxonomy (NCBI): domain Eukaryota; kingdom Viridiplantae; phylum Streptophyta; class Pinopsida; order Pinales; family Pinaceae; genus Picea; species Picea engelmannii. The sequence goes on along the minus strand of ML780504.1, from coordinate 156,443 downwards.
ACTAATAATGATCAGAAGAGTTCAGAAAATTCCAATTGCACTTGGAAAGCTATTGTTGTAACCAAGGAATGCAACACTTGATCCATTATGGAAAGGATTGAGTAGCTGCATAAGTGAAATTGAATTGCGATTGGGAAATATTTTTGATTTCTCTACTGCATCAAGCAGGAATGCTGTAGCAACATCCATGGCACCACCTCTTCCTCCTGGTACACAAATGGTTTTTTCATTTATAGAGGCATTTTATGTTTTATGTGAGAAGTTGCAGCTACGACCCACTGCTATGTAGCATGATCCCAATGATGCTAGTGTGAGTGATGCTACACAATATAGAAGAGAAGAGGCAGGTATGACATTTGTAAAGTTTTCTGAAAAGCATCGACAACTTCTGAATGCTTTGGTGCGACAGAATCCAGGGTTATTAGAGAAGTCTCTTTCTCTTATGCACAAGACACCTCGTTTAATTGACTGTGACAACAAGTGATCATTTTTCCGCTCTCGGATTAGACAAAAGAATGAGCATCACAACTATAATCCACTCTGTATTTGTGTTAGCCGAACATATGTCTTAGAAGATTCTTACAATCAATTACATATGCACTCGGTAGATGACATTAAAGGGCGCTTGACTGTGCAGTTTCAAGGAGAGGAGGGCATTGATGCTGGTGGTTTAACAAGAGAATGGTACCAACTATTGTCCAAGGTGATATTTGACAAAGGAGCATTGCTATTCACAACTGTTGGGAATCATTCAATGTAAAGCAATTTATCATCAAGAGTGTGTCAGGATTCAAAAGGTTGGAGATTATGTTGAAGAAAATGGACGCCTGTAGGGTCACCTTGAAGTATCTCGTTCCTTTGGTGATCGCCAATTTAAAAGGACGACGCTGTCAACTAGAGTCCAAGCACAACCTATGACGAAATTTGCAAGAATTATATCAATTTCTACTGAATATTGGGTGCGAAATAGATGTTCGAATATATACATCAGCATGCTGCAAAGAACCATGCTTGGATCTAGTATGGTTAAGGAAAGATTAGTTATCGCTGAGACTGGACCTTCTACAAAAGATTGGTTTACATGGGAACATGCATTTTTGCTTATATATATTATTTGTTGTCCTACAATCATTTTTCCAATAGTTTGGCTGATCAAGAATCTCTGTGAAGCATCCAAGACTAATGGAAAGGCAGCTAGGAACTTGGGGAAATTGACCCTTTTCAGGCAATTTTACATTGTTGTTGTCAGCTATTTATATTTTACCTGAATCATAGTTTACACACTCATAACAATCACAGTGTACAAGTACAAGTGGGTGAGAAATGGTGCAGAAGAGGCTGTAAGTCTTTCCTTCTATATATTCACATTTTTTGTGGGGGATGATGCTCCTCGTGCAGTTTTGTCCCAGTATTATTGGTAGACCAAGGCACACGGGCATCATGGTTGGTATGGGTCAGAAAGATGCATATGTTGGTGATGAAGCTTATATCTCAATCGAAATTTGCTGTTGCTGCTCCCGCTTCCTCTCCATCTCCTATTACCGGCTTCTAGGCAGAACATTGTGCTACATTTACGCAACTCCTTTGTGCCTGCCATGTATGTTTCCATTCAAGCAATTATTTCTTTATATGCAAGTGGGCATACAAATGGTATTGTACTGGACTTTGGTGATGGTGTGACACATACTGTCCCAATTTATGAGGGCTATGCTTTGCCTCTTTCCATCCTTAGACTGGACCTTGCCGGGCGTGATCTGACTGATTCATTGATGAAGATTCTTATTGAGCGTGGGTACTCTTTTAAGATATTTTATGACAATGTGAGATAGTAAGAGATGTGAAGGAGAAGTTAGCATCTATTTCCTTTGACTATGATCAAGAACTAGAAACTGCAAAAACAAGTTTGGCTATAGAGAAAAGCTATGAAATTCCCGACGGTCAGGTGATAACAATCGGTGATGAGCGGTTCAGAAACAACTTTCCTCTGCAAAACGGTAAAGAAAAACATTCATGGTGGCGTGCTAGTGCAGGTATAAAAAGTCTACAATTATTATTTGTTTTGTTTTATAATAAAAAATGATTGTTTTCTTGTATTTGTTTTTAATTTTCTCTCTTTTGTTTGTTTGATTTTAAAAAGATTATAATAACAAAAAAAATTTGTTTGTTTTATTATAAAAATTAGTTTTAAAGAATTTCATTTTTATCTGCGTTAAAAATATAAAACCATCGTAAAAAGAAAATTTCTGTCAAACATAAAAAATAATAATAATAATAATAATAATAAAATAATTTAAACATAAAAAAAAATAAAAAATAATATACATTAGCAAATGGATTTCAATCAATTCTTCCTAAAAAAAATATCAAAACATGTTTTTGCGATTTTACGATTTTACGCTAAGCAAACAATCAACGATGAAACAAACACGTGCGCAATGACCACGACAAGAGGTATAAAACGCTTTTTTTTTTTTACTTTGTCTCATTTGTCCTTCTTTCTGCATGTTATTTTTTCGAACATCTCACAAGTTTTCATGCAGGATTTTGTACTAAGTTTTTTTTCAGGAGCGCAGTCGATCACATCTTGCTGCTGAAGTGATTTTCAAAAATCACAATTTTTTTTGAAAAACAACATGCTTTCTTGACTGTTTGAAGGAGTTGTTACTCATCATAAACATCATGACGTTTGTTGTTACACAACGACCATTCATCAACCCATTTTGCGTCATGCATTCTTTCTTCCAGGTTCTCCTTCAAAGAAGATTGGTCATCTCTCTGTTGAATCCTATCTTCCATTTAATTATCCTTCATGACTTCACACACACCTATCTTTTTGAGTCACATACATCTCTTTAGCTTTTTCAATTCAGTTTTCCTTGTCAATAAAACTATCCAGCTCCCTTTCCATGACTACATTGCCTTGCCATAAGAACTGTTACTCCTGAGATGTTTTCATTTATAGTCCTACAACTCTTTTTATCAGAACTCACGTTGACTGATGTGGGATTTCTTAAGGCCCACCTTTCAACAAGTCTTGCCCCATCGACCTCAACACCTTATCTGGGATATAGACTAGAGTCCATTTTGAGTAGCTGGAGGCTTGCATGCTTTAATGCCAAGTTCTCTCACTGACAATCATGGGAATGCATCAATGTCCCTTGATCGTCAGATCTTGCAAGTGGCTCGACATCAGCTCATTCATTCACACTTTGCAAGATGTACTAAGGTACCTTGGTTCTTATTGACATCAATTATGAGTTGCACCGCATTGGTTAATGACATTCATCATTGGTCGGTAATCCAATGACTTCTTTTCATGCTCGACGTCGACACATTCATTCGCATGATTCGAATTGTATCATCAGGTTTAACAACGGGTGAAGAATATACACTTTTCATGACTCTATCTGCAGTTACAACAACATGACCTCAACCATATGAGAGTACCACCGTTCCACTTTCATACTTTCTCTTTTCCATGATTCATTCAACAATAGTTCAAATTCCTCCACTCCACATTCTCTGATCCAGCAAACAACAGTCGTAGATACAACAAAAGTCACCTTTCATATGATCCTGTAGTAGTGACATCTTCCATGCTCTAGCAGCCACATCAACCATATTCCTATTGCATAGTTCATCAACATTTTGGGTAAGTGGAGGTATGTTATTTTCTAAACTTTAATCATGTAATTCCTCAACTACTAGCAATGAATAATTTGGAAGATTCCCTCACCCAGTTCCCTTTCCTTTTCACTTCTATGACTTATGCCACATTGCATGAGGACATGCAACGAGTTAAGTTGGGGGGTAGGGGACTTTATTCACTATCATCACTCCAGTTTTACACTACTGTCATTCCATTTTTTTCATTTACCCGTTATGAACATTTCTTTTCCAACGATACTCTGTTGCACTTTGCTTCATAAGAATCGTTATACATATTGGCATGATTCAAAAATATACAAAAAAAGGGATTTCTTATACTCAGTGATGTTTGCTTATGCACATTAATAGCATATATTTTCCAGTAAGAATATGGGCTTATTATCATAACAACAAGAGAACAAATAACAAAATGAATGTTGATAACACAAGAACCAACATTATTCATATTCATGGTTGTCACACAATAACCAACCATAAGAAAATGTCAGTTGTTACTCACGTAAATCCCATCCTGGAAACATTCAGTATCATCACTCAAAGCCAACATTCAGATGCCAACATTTCTTGAGAAGATTCATGCATGGTTGCATGAGGACATGCAACAAGTTAAGTTGGGGGGTATGTTTGGGCTCATAAATGTCCTATTTGCATCCACCTTTCCCTTCATCATTCTTCACATTTCATCGTCCCATTAACCTTTCACAATATCATTTCCATATATATACTTGGGTTTCACCTTATTGTTCTCCACTTTATTCATTTTAGTATTAAAAGGGAATTTGTGATTAAATGTTAGAAAATTGACATGTTTTCATATATATCTCAAAAATATGTGAGCTTTGTAATGTGTAGGAATATATGAAGGATTAATTCAAAAGGAATTCTCGAATACTTCCTACACCATTTCAGGATTTGAGGAAATAATTCAAGCCCATTCCAAGGAGAAGATCATGGAGATTTGGTTGGAATATCTTATCCAATATATATGAGAGATATGTGTGAAGATTTGAAGGGATTATATTTTGTAATAATGGGAAATAGGTTGAGAGAAAAGTGGATCTGCAATAATGAGATGGTTATCTTATCTTCAGGGCTCTCATGTATAAAAGAGAGTGCTCTCTCTTCATGAGGATTCAATTAGGATGCAGTTATATTATGTAATTAGAATTATAGTATTCATTAATGGTAGTCATTAGGATTTGAAAGAGAAAGGGATTCTTAGCTTTGATTCATGGTTTTGGTTTTCATGCTTTCGTTATTCTGTTATGAAGATTGATTTGATTATTGAATGTAAGATTGATTCATTGGTGAGAGCTCTCATATGTTTTTATGCCATTCAACTCTTCACTTGTTGTATCTGATCTTCCTTCACGTGGTTCTCCATTTCTAGATTAATTTTCTTCACGCAATTTCCCATTCCTAGATTAATTTCATTTACACAACTAGATTAATTCAATTCCAAGTCGTGTGTTAGATTAATGATTTAATTTTGGTCACATGTTAGATTAATGATTCGATTTCAGTTGTAGCTTAAACATAAGATTAGATTAATCCCGCTTCAATCTTGCATATACTTTGCGTGTGCTTCGTCAATTTACGAACCCCAGGTTGACAAATTAGATAGTTGGGCAAGTACAACAACAAAATTAATACAACATTGGTTCGACCCAATATAATGACTGCTGTTCCCTTGTCACAATTGTTGTTCCTTTTGCTGTTCATTTGTATGGAATGATTGCTATTCCTTTTGTTACGATTGCTGTCCCTTTATAGGGGTTGCATCTCTGGAGGACGGGTATTGAAAACGGAAGGTAAGAACCTACGTAGGAAACAAGTAAAACACTTGCGCCAATGCCTACCTTTGGATGATGCATAGAGGTTATATTTTAAGACATCTTTAGAGCCCAAGAACAACCAACCCAAATAATCAACAAAGAATAAGGAGTAGACTTCACTAATGCAGAAGGTAAAGGATCAACATCCATACGATGCCCACAACATAAGGTGCTTATATGAGAAGCATCAAGAGCATTCAAGAAATTTAGAGTGGCCCACAACCAAACTGATAGTCCTCCATTCAACCCAAGAATTTTCAAAGTGGCCATCAAGGGGGAACCGACATTTCCAAATAATGGAAAAGCATAAGAATCCCCTTGGGCAGGGGTCCCTTGGTTGGTATCCTCAAGAACTTTGTCCATATCATTCTTATGCATAGGTTCATCCCTTGTCAGATTGTTCACATCAAAAAACGTCTCACTCACTAACTTTGGTGATCCAGTGGTATAAAAATCCATGCCTTCTAAGAGACATCTCCATGCTTTCAAGAGAAAGACCAAGGGTCCTTCTCGACCAACAGAGTGATTGGTTGGCCACTTTGAATCAACGATCCAAAAGAGGTGATACAAAAAAAACCTAAGGCCAACTGTACAAAGAAACACTCCACTAAGAAGTCATAAGAGAAACATCAAAAGGAAAACAATTCTCTAAAAAATCATCCTAGGTGGATAAGGTCTCGATTCCAAAGAAATGAAAAAGTGGAAATAGACCTTCTGGATAATGACACATGTTGATAAAGTCCTAATATCGATGAATGAAGGAGTGAGAAGCAGTTACATTGACCTCCACTTATCAACCCTACCTAGTGCAAGTAACCCTCGCTTCATAGGGCACCCTCAAGGAGTACTGATAGTTTGATACAACACCAGCCTCAAGTACCAAAGGAAACCCCCCACAATCACCTTTGATATACCTAGGAAAAGCAACTAAAGATACCAATTCGCAGTGAGTGTTCGGGGGAACAGTCGAAAATCAAGATCAAACATATGGGTAGGGTAACAAATACCTAAGCCTCAAAGCACCACCTTTTAGGGAGGTATGGGCACTAACGAAACCCCCAAAATATGATCTCTCTGCAACACTTGGTCAATATTTGGAGGGGTTATATCCCCGACTCTTCCTTCTGCGACCTCGTGTTTGGCTCTTGTGTGAGAGGAGTTTCCTGACCACACCTATAGAATATTTAGGTTTTACTCTCCATAACTCATACTCCTACAATTTTTTATCGACCTTGGAGAGTTATCTCTTCGATCCTAATCCAATGCCCTAACCCTAAACTTGTTTATGAACCCTAGGAACAAATTCTAGTAAATTATAAGTTTAGCATTCATTTTAGTGGATGTTTTTTACTCAAAGGATACATAAGTAACACTGATGTTATTTGAGACTCTTGCAAAAATGAAACTTATAATAACATTGACAAAGAAAACTCTACACTAATTCTTCAATGAAAAAGAGTTTCAAAAAATAAAAATGCATGAACAATCTTTCAAACTTTCAAACCTTGAAATGCAATATTTTCTCTTTCTAATGAAAAATGCACAATGCGGTCTTTTGAGAAAAGCAAAAGAATAAAACAAGATGATATTCTTTGTTATTATTCCTTTGAAATGATTCCAATATTAGAATAAAACAAAATCCTATGCTAATATCTTTTTGTTTTTCAAATATAAAGAAAAATTAATGCAACAGAAAGAAAAAAACCTAACACAACAATCTAGGGTTTTTTCATTTTCTTTTCTTCTTTCTACCAAAGTAAAAACTAAAAAAATATGATAAAAGAAATATGTTTTTATTTTTTTATGTTTGAAAAATCCAAGGAAAGAAAAAAAGAAAAGTATCAAACTCATATACAAACTCAAGTTTAAAAAATGACCACAACAGTGACCACGAAACTGAGATCCTGAGAACAAGACTAGTCTTATAGTCATGTAATCCAAGGGATAAAAGGGAGAAAAATATGCATATTTTTTTTCCATTCAAATTTAAGGCCTTACCAACCTTCTATAGGCCACACAAATGTTTGGGATGAAACTCCCAAAAAAAGACTCCCAAACTAGCTAAAACAAGACTTCAAAAAGGCTGAAAAATAAGCAAAAAAGTCACATTTTTGGAGGTGTACACGACTGTCTCCATTGTAGGCCACATACATAATATTATGTAGTCATCTTATATCATTTTAGGGAGCACGTATGAAGTTTTTATGTGACTTTTCCTTCTACAAGTTGTATATGTATGCATTTTGGCCTTCCACGGGTCACATACATGACCCAAAACTTACATTTTTTTAAGAAGGTATGTACATGCTTAACTCCTATATAAAGGTAGCGTATATATGTGACTTTTTTCAAATGAAAGAGAATATACAATTGGAAAACTTGGAAAAATCAAGTTTGAGGAACAAAACACAAACTGCTGATGTTAGGGACCTAACCTCCCTCACCCCTCATGTAGGTAGAATAATATGTTTTCCATGTAATACAAGTCGAGATTAGTTAATAAGGCCTATTTAATAAATGTGAAAAATTCAATGTAAGAAGACATAATATAAGCTTCTGCTTCTAGAAATATCTTCCTCTAGAATATCCCTTAGAAGATAGAATTAATATAAATAAGATTAGGAGGCATGAAGAACTTTTTCTTGAGAATTGTTGTAATAGAGCTCTACTCTATTGAAGGTTGCCCCCTCAAAGAGGAAAGTGAACATTGCTTTCTTTGAATAAAGGTATCATTTTTAGTGTTTCTCTTCTCAATATTTTGTTGTTCCATTGATATTCGTTGAATATTCCCATTTCTGCATATTATATTACATCTGGTACCTTACAAGTGGTATTAGAGAACTTTCCTTGGCAGGAATTGTGGGTTAATTTTTTTTCGAGGTAGAGGCATGTTCTGACATATTTAAACTACAATGATCTATCGTTCAATGTATAAATCCACGGTCAGGGAAACATACACGTCGGAATTGGGGGCGTCCTCATGCAAGATGGAATGCCTTTAGCCTTCACTAGAAAACAACTTTTAGAGAGACATTTGGGCCAATCCATTTATGAAAAGGAAATGTTATTTATTCTGCATGCAGTGGATATCTGACGTCCTTATCTATTGGGGAAATTCTTCCAAATCAAAACTAATAATTTGAGCCTCAAGTATTTTCTGGAATAACGAATTTCACCCTCGGAGCAACAAACATTGGTGACCAAGATCTTTAGATATGATTATGAGATCATTTACAAGAATGGAAAGGAAAATGTGGTTGCTAATTCTCTTTCTAGGAAGTATGAATAAGAAGGATCTCTCTTTTCCCTCTCCTTCATTGTACTATACTGGCTCCAAGTTGTTCGTCAGGAATGGTTGCAAGACCCAAAAATTTCTCTCCTGATCCAAAAATTGCAACACCATTCTCCAGCTTCTTCAGAGTACTCCTAGCATAATGAAGAGATTCACTACAAAGGCCATTTGTATTTAAGAAAATAGTTGCAACTTAAATCCATGGTTCTTTTTGAGCTTCATGCTTCACCCATAGATGGGCACTCTGTTGGGTATGTGTTATATTCTTTGCATATGTCTGTGTGGGCGCGTCAGATTCGACAACTGCGTCTGACGATCCCTCTAGTAGTTCTCTTTGTGTCGTGTGCACTGGGGGATTCCTAGGGGGTCCCAGGGGGGGCCAGGTATGGTCCCCCCTGGTTATGCACAATGTTCGAGGCAGCGCCCCGATTTTTTTTTTGGGCGTTTTTGCTATTTTTAGTGGTTTTCTAAATTAATCCTAGATTAAGGGATTAGGGTTTTGGTATCTACGGAATACCTAAAAACATTGTATATATATATTGTATGGTGAATGGTGAAATTAATACAATGAAGCATTGAAAGGTTTTCTCCTGGTTAAGGGTTTTCGGTATAAATCTTTGTGTACTATGTGTATGAGCCATTTATTAATTTCTATTTTGCTTAAGAATCTACATGCATTGCTTTACTTCACAAGTTTAAAACTTAATAAACAAAATAGAACACATACTCAATGATTCAATATGAGAAACCTTACAAATAAATAGGCTAGGAAAGCCTATAACAAACCCCTACCTTTGTGGATCTGAAAACAACCTAGAAGCTATAAATGAATACAACTATAACAACCCTGAAACCAACTCTAAAAAATAGTTGATATTTCGACATTATTCCAACACTTCCCCTTAATGGAGAAATGGATTCTCAACACTCCAAGTAATATGAATAATATACCTGCTGGTCTAAGTCTCAACTAGGTTTACATCATTGCAACATAACTTTAACAATTGACTCATCAATTGTGATTTCATCTTGGCCTTCTTGGTTGTTGTATGATGTTTGTCCTTCTTTTTGAGTTTCTTGCTCCAAACTTGAAACACTTTAACTCTTGTTTTCTTCTCCATTGTCATTCTTGTGTATCTCTTCTTTCTCAACCTTGATTTCTGGTTAATGTTCTTTGTCTTCAACATTGCTTCAAGTTCTTGGAATATGAGTTCATTTTTAATACTTGCAGATTCTACAAAATTCTCATAAGTGGACTATTGTTTCTCTTTCTGAGTACAAGCATCAATGTCCTGCTCAAGGGATTCTTGCAACATTAGCTCATAGTAATACTTTATTTCTTCAAGACTCCACTTCATAAAAAATGACTCAATTTCTATATCTGTAATGCAATCTTCTTCTTCAGTGTCCATAGAGTCCTCATCATAATGTAATGTTTCTTTGCATTCATCACAATATGGCTTTTGAAACCATTCCTTAATAAGTTTTAATTCTTCATCAAACTTATCTCGCACTTCACCTAAGTTCTCAACATCACATTCTTTTTTAGTAAACCCTGCACACTCAAAAGCATTCATTAGAATATCAAAACAATTTTTGCTATTTTCATGTTTCTCTTCTAAGAGAGCTTTTTGATTTTTCTCCTCTTCATCTTCCTTCTCTTCCTTCTCTGCAACAATAAAGTTGTCTTCCACTTGATTTGTATGCAAGTGGACCATTATTCTCACCAAACAACAACTCATCAATAATATGTTTCTCATGCATCAATTTTGACCACTCTTCATTAGATGCATTGTCTTCATCAAATCTGACTTCATATGTCTCTCCTTCAAATAGATCTTCCTCCACAAGGTTTTCATTCTCATGAGTTGTTTTACAATTGTCTTCATCAGCTTTAACAAATTCCAGTTCATCAACAATCTGAGTTGTTGAATTCATCAAATTACTACATATTGCATTAGTAGTAGTTTCCTCATTATCACAGATTACTTCATTGGCACTGTCTTCATTAATCATTGCAACTTCAATACTACCATCTTTAGTTTCTATTTCAGTTATGAGACTGTTAACACAATCATTATTATTCACATGTGATTGAGCATAATGGAATTCGACATCTTCTCCATATATTTCAGAAGTTTCCTCATACAAAGATACATTTGTTTCAAATTCATCATTCAACTGCATGGTTATACAGTGGGGTTCATTCACAACAATTTGGCTAAGTTCAGTTTCACCCACATAAGATTCTTAAAATGCACTGATATGCTCCAAAGTGTTTATTCCCTCTGCACTATACTTCATTTCTATGATATCCCAAAACATGTTTTCATTCTCTATTTGACCAAATTCATATAACAAAGCAGACATGATGTCATTATTCAATGTTGAACTAACAAGATATAATGTTAATTTATCTCTTCTCTTCTCAGTAGGATCTTCATAACCATTTTGAACAAATTCCCATAAATCTACTGATCCAAGTAAACCTTCCATTTTCATTTTCCAAAGAACAAATTTTTTACCTAAAAATGATGGTAGAACTGGCATTAACCTTTTTAATATTTCATTGATTTCTTCATCTTCATCAATCTGCTCCAGATCCACAATCTGATCTTGGTCTCCATCAAGTATGTGTTCCTCGGCTACTGCTGAAGACACTTTATATTTACTTGCAAAATATATTTCCCCTGCTCTTTGAATCTTTCTCCCCATCTGTTTGAGTTCTCTCTGGAATTGTTTAAGTCTCCTTTTCCGGCCCATGACAACTTCTCTTGTACGCTAACAACTCTTCTCTTCACGAATTCTGTAGCAGCTGTCAATTGTGGATCCTTCTTTGACAACACTCCACCACAGTGATACTCTCTGTCATCAGGATCCTTCACTTTGCAATGGTGGCAACACTCACAGTGACCACAATACACGGTGGCAACTCAAAATGATGGCTGAAAACTTATGAATTGCTCAAAGGGGAAATGTGTCGCGTTACTCGATTTATGCAATTTTCTTTGATTGGTTGTGCTTCAATTTCAGTTTTCACACATGCATTCCGTCACTTTTATCTCTGCACATATTACTTCTTCCTTGCAAGAACACCAAGAGACATGCGTAGAATCCCTTTCCCTTGAATTCCACTTCGTAGTTTTCCTGCATTACATTACAGAGTTAACCTATTCTGCCAACAATGTATGGATCTCTCAGAAATCACTCTCAGGATTACTTTGTGGGGAGGAAAAGGCAGAGAAAGCACCGATCATCATCGTCCAAGAGAAGGAAGACAACGGATGAGGCACATTAGAATCTCTTAACAACGACGGGTTAATTGAGTAGAGCACCCATGATCGCAGGTCACGTAGGTCGCGCAACTGGACTGAGGGTTCTGGAGGATGTCTTCATGCCTCTTCACGCTGGTCACAACCTTGCAGCAAGGTCACATGGTCTCACACCTCTCCACCCTAGTCACAACCTCCAACAAGGTCACATGACACCTCTACTCTTTATCCAACGATCCTCCATGCAGTGATTCGAGCAACAACAATCCTCCATGCAGGTGCGATATGAGAAGTAACAATCCTTTCGCTTGGATTTGAAGTAGTTTAAATTCTTCTCTACCCCTAATGATTGCTTACAGATCCCACTTCTGACACCAAAACCAACAAATTTTTCTGCTACGACTCCTTCACCTCACTGAGCGACTCCTTCTCTGTTGCGGGTCACGCTTTCTACCTGGCAACTCTTCTCTTCTACATACACCTCTAAGAACTCTCCACGGTGTGACTCCTTCACCAGACTCCTTTACTCAGGATCTGATTAACAATGGATTATTCTGGACAAAACCCTCTTCACTTTCACCTCTTTGAGCTTTACAACAAGCCTGTCTCCAAGACTCTCACGTCCGCTGCCTCTGCGGAGCTTAATGCCCCTTCACGAGCTCTAGCAGCACGCTATCTTTGCACAATCGCCTTCCTTTTCCTAACAACACTCCTTTAGATCACTGCTCTATTCGCAGCTTCCATAGACCTTGGCAATAGCGGGCAACTAACTCTCAGGATCCTGGGCACTCTTGTGAGGGAATTTGCCCAAGCCCCTCAAGCTCTGATACCATAATAAACAAAATAGAACACATACTCAATGATTCAATATGAGAAACCTTACAAATAAATAGGCTAGGAAAGCCTATAACAAACCCCTACCTTTGTGGATCTAAAAACAACCTAGAATCTATAAATGAATACAGCTATAACAACCCTGAAACCAACTCTAACAAATAGTTGATATTTCGACATTATTCCAACAAAACTTACATGTGGTATCCGAGCTCGTTTTTGGCTTCATAGGGACACCTTTATTGCTGAGGGTTTGGCTTGGTCTTGATAGATCAAGTTTATTTTGGGTTTGTGATAAACCTAGGCTTAGTGGGAGCTTTTGCAATGGTGATTTGAGTGTAGAAAGAGGAATGGTGATCTCTTATAGAATCGAGATAGAGAAGTTCAACGGTAAAAAAATTGAGCTATGGAAGCTCAAGATGGAGGACCTTCTTGTAGACAAAGAACAATGGATCGCTGTGGATCCTGGTACACAACCTACTGGTACACCGTCTACTAGCACACAAGCTATTGGTACACAAACTACTAGTACACAAACTACTAGTACACCACCTACTGGCATGTCGAAGGAATATTGGGAGAAGTTGGACAGAAGAGGAAGGAGTACTATTCGACTCTTGCTGGAAAATTCGGTGTTGTTGAATGTCTCAGGAGGATATACAACCAAGGAACTATGGGATGAGTTCAGGAATTTGTATCAATCAAAGTCCCTGGTAAATAAGATGTTTCTTCGAAAGAAGCTGTATCATCTTAGGATGGAAGGTTGAGATTCTGTGACAAAACATCTAAATTCCTTTAATACTCTGGTAAGTTAACTTGTCTCTGTTAATATTATGATTGTAGAAGAAGATAAGTGTATTACTTTGTTATGTTCTTTTCTAGACTCTTGGGATAATCTAGTTGTAGCAATTGGTAGTACCACTCAATCTACATTGAAGTATGAGGATGTAGTTGCATCCTTGTTATCTGAAGATATGAGGTGGAAAAGGATGGATGGAAATATCACATATTCTTTATTTGTAAGAGGTCGTACCCAAGACATGAATCCTAGTAAGCCTTTGGGGGGGAGATCTAAATCTTCAGGTAGATCTAAGTCGCTAGGAAAATATTTGAGGAAATGCTGGAAGTGTGGTAAAACAAGGAATTCTAAGAAAAATTGCAAGTCTAAGAAGGTTGATAAACCAAAGGGATCTGATAGTAACTCTTCCACAGAGGCAAAAACCTCCACTGAAGTAGGAGGTGATGTTTACCTGGCATCTATAGGTACACATGCATACCATGATGTATTGTTGATCGACTCAGGTGCGTCATACCATATGAATCCTCACAGGGAGTGGTTCTCTGAATATGAAAAATACGATGGTGGTGATGTATTCCTAGGAGATGAATCGACAACCAAAATCATGGGACGTGGAAGGGTTAAGTTGTTGCTAAAATATGGAAGGATTAGAACTCTCCCTGGGGTTCTGCACATTCCAAAACTAGCCAGGAGCCTAATATTTGTAAGCAAGTTGTATGATGCAGGAGTGGATACTGTATTTGGAAATGACACTTGCAATATGGTATGAGGAGCAATGGTGTTGATGAGGGGAGTTCGGTGTGGAACTGTGTACAAGTTGTTGGGAAACACTTATACTAATGGGTGTAACAATTATGTTGTCCCTGAGCAGAGAAATAAAGAAGAGAAGACCAATGTTGTCCCTGGAAAGAATACCATGTTGTGGCATCAAATACTGATACATATTGGAGAAAAGGGCCTTCGAACACTACATGGTAAAGGTATGGTTGAAGGTATGTCTAATTGCACTCTGGATTTTTATTTTTGTGAACATTGCATATATGGTAAACATAATCGAGTAAGATTCCCATATGGTGCTACAAGAGAAAAGGGGATCTTAGAGTTGATACACAGTGATGTGTTTGGACCTGTTCCTGTTCCATCACTAGGTAAGTCTGTGTATTATGTTTCATTCATAGATGATTTATCAAGGAACACATGGATTTATTTTCCTAGAAAGAAATCTGAGGTATTTGATAAATTTAAAGAGTTTAAGGATCTGGTAGAAAATCATACAGAGAAGAAAATAAAGGTATCGAGAACAAATAATGGTGGAGAATTCTGCGGAAATGAATTCAAAGAATTCTATAAGAAGTGTGGTATAGAAAGGCATAAGAATACTCCATACACTCCTCAGCAGAATGGAGTTGCAGAAATGATGAACAAGACATTGATGGAAAAAGCAAGGAGCATGCTCAACGGTGTGGAGTTAGGACATGAATTCTGGGCAGAGGCAGTGGGTACAACATGTTACCTGGTCAATCGATCACCCTCATCAGTGTTGGATGATAAAAATCCACACGAGGTATGGATTGGGAAGAAACCCTCTCTTGAACATCTTAGAGTGTTTGGTTGTGATGCTTATGTACATGTTCCAAAGGAAAATAGGAGTAAGTTGGATAAAAGGGATGAAAAGTGTATCTTTATTGGTTATAAAGATGGTGTGAAAGGTTATAATCTTTGGAACCCAGAAACCAAGAAGATTTTTTACAGTCGAGATGTTGTCTTCAGAGAGGTAAAATATGTTTCCAAACAAGAATTCCTACCAAGGCCAGAAGAACCTAAGAAAATAGAGTTGGAGTTGGATGATGCAAAATATGAATCATCTGAAGAAGATGAAGCAACAGAAGAAGAAGAACCTCATACCCCAGTATTGAGGAGATCAATGAGAGAAATAAGGAAACCAAAAAGGTATAGTCCACTTGATTTCCGTTCCAATTTTTCTTTATCTATTTCTGATGATGATCCCAGAATTGTTAGGGAAGCAGTGAATTTAGAGGATAGTAGACTATGGAAGAAGGCCATGGTTGAAGAAATGAATGCCTTGGATAAGAATGAGGCATGGGATATAGTTGAGTTGCTAGCTGGAAGAAAATATGTTGGTAGAAAATGGTTGTTTAAGAAGAAGTTTAATGTAGAAGGTAAAGTGGAGAAATACAAATCTCAATTAGTAGCAAAAGGTTATTCCCAGGTAGAGGGAATTGACTTTGGTGAGATTTTTTCTCATGTTTCCAAGTTAACGTCTATTATATTTATTTTATCTATTGCTGCTACTTTTGATCTTGAAGTGGAACAGATGGATGTGAAGACAACATTCCTACATGGGGATATGGAAGAATAAATCTACATGAAGCAACCATAAGGCCTTGTAGTGAAGGGAAAGAAAGAGCTAGTCTATAAGCTAAATAAGTCACTATATGGTCTGAAGCAATCACCTAGGATGTGGTACCAAAAGTTTGACACATACATCCTTGGATTGGGATTTGTGAGAAGCACGAATGATCACTGTGTATATTCCAAGAAGGTTGGTAATCACATCATTTATGTAGTGTTGTATGTTGATGGCATGTTGTTGGTAGGAAATAACATGGATGTTATCAAGGAGGTGAAATCACATCTATTCTCCAAGTTTGACATGAAGGATCTTGGTGCTGCTAACTTCATTATGGGAACGAAGATTAAAAGAGATCGTGCAAGCATGAAACTTTGGTTGAATCAGAGAAAATATGTTGAGACGATATTGTAGAGGTTTAATATGCATGGAAGTAAACCAATCAGTTTCCCAAGACACAGGAAGAAGAAGAGGACATGTCCCATGTTCTGTATGCTAGTCTAGTTGGAAGTTTGATGTATGCAATGGTCTATACTATACCGGACATTGCACATGCAGTGGGAGTTTTGAGCAGGTATATGTCAAAACCAGGGGAGGAGCATTGGATAACAATAAAGAGGGTCTTCATGTATTTGCGTGGCACTACCAAGGAAGACCATGATTGGATAGAGTGGTGGACATACATGGCTTTATTGATGCAGACTGGGCTAGAGATATGGATCACAAAATATCTACAAGTGGGTATGTGTTTAACCTATTTGGAGGAGAAATCAATTGGATGAGAAAAAGACAGGCTGTAGTGGGACTCTCAACTACAGAAGCTGAATACATGGCAACCACTCATGCAAGCAAGGAAACAATATGGTTATAGAGATTGTGTTAAGGTATTGGGTTTGTACAACAAGCAGTGAGATTAGATTGTGACAGTCAGAGTGAAATCTTCCTGGAAAAGAACCTAGCTTATCATTCTAAGACAAAGCATATTGATGTTCAGTATCACTTTGTGAGAGACATGGTTGAAGAAAAAAAGTTGTTGTTGGAAAAGGTTGACACTTTGAAGAATGTTGCAGATTCATTGACAAAGTATGTGAGTACAAAAAAGTTCTCCTGGTGTAGAGTAACAATGGGCATTGCTTCCCTTGATTGTTGACTATATAATCCCTTGGACCCCTAGATGAAAAGAAAACAACAAGTGGGAGAATGTTGGGTGTGTGTTATATTCTTTGCATATATGTGTGTGGGCGCGTCGGATTCGACAACTGCATCTGACTATCCCTCTAATAGTTCTCTTTGTGTCGTGTGCGTCGAGGGCTTCCTAGGGCGGTCCCAGGGGGGGCTAGGTATGCCCCCCCTAGTTATGCACAACGTCCCAAATTGTTTTTTGGGCATTTTTTCTATTTTAATAGATTTTGCTATTTTTAGCAGTTTTCTAAATTAATCCCGGATTAAGGGATTAGGGTTTTGTTATCTACGGAATACCTAAAAACATTGTATATATATTGTATGGTGAATGGTGAAATTAATACAATGAACCATTGAAAGGTTTTCTCCCGGTTAAGGGTTTCCAGTATAAATCTCTGTGTACTATGTGTATAAGCCATTGATTTATTTATGTTTTTCTTAAGAATCTATATGAATTTATTTACTTCACAGGTTTAGAACTTACACACTCATGGTTTACCTGCTGTGAATATACTTTCATTGATGTCAATATGGCACACAAACAATATGATGGTTGTGGAGCCTGATTATCTTCCTGATTCATAGGTCTTTGTTTTCAACCATGTTTATATCCCATGAAGACTGTACACCCTCCACGCGGGGGGGTTTTAGGGGGGCTTCCCCCCCATGCGGTTTCTGGGGGAGAAGCCCCATGTTGTTGTCCTAATACACACGTGCAAACATGAGATAAGTCCAGATCACTTAGTGTGTCCTTGAAGGCATAATGCCCAGGTTCAAATCCCACGCTGTCACTTTGAATTGAACCTCTTCCATCTAGGCTTACTCATAGGAAATCCAAGGGGGGTAGACCCTAGTTTCTAGATGAAATTAACGTTATGTTCTAGGAGTTGATTTTAATTGGTTAAAGGTTTGGAGGGAATGACTAACCTATGATGCAAAGGAAACAATGCAAGATGCAACTATCTACTTATGTCAAGCAAACCCTTTCCTAAGACAACTAAGACTAGTGCCTAAGATTGGGAAAGGGGTCAACTAAAGCTTAAGGGTGTTTGATTACATAGGATTTACAATTAGATTACAAAGATTACAATCACTTCACAACAAGATTAGATAAAAGTATTTACAACAATAAATGAAATAATAGTACAACAATTATGAACAAGATATACAAGGTACAAAGGAGGCAAGATAACCAAGTGCTTAAATGTGTAGATACTTAAAGATATTTAAAACATAAAGATAATCCACATTAAGACAAACATGCCACCATAGAACTTACTCTATTGAACTGCTTTTCAATGGCAACCACAACACTCAAGATCCAACAAGATGATGCCTCCAAATGAGATGCGCTATCTCTTGAGGGATCACACCATAAGGAACATTTACTAAATGAAAAGAAATACTTGGAAGAACAAATGCTCAACAATACTTAAGATGACACTTAGTTAATTAATCCACAAAGAAGTGTACTTGCATGTAAGATTTAAAATGAGTTATATGCTTAGAAGTGATGTTTTAGACAACCATAAGATGTACCCCAAAAAGTGAAGCCTAAAACACTAAGTGGATTAAGAGTTGCTTAAAGATTTTAAATCCCCCCTTTAACTAAGTGTTGAACCAAAATCCTCCTTCCCCAATTACCAAATGGATGCTGGATGCTCAAGAAGTGAGGCAACGAGGCCTACCCTATCTTCACAAATCAACCCTAAAGACTCGAGTACTCCCAGAAAGGACGCCGCACGCCGTGAGGCCGTCCCGGGATTAGCACCTTCTGTTTCCTTCCTCAAGCCCCATTTTAGGCATCCTATTAATTCTAATATATTATTATGCCTTAGGGATAAGTTTTTAGGTGTGTTTATGAGTGTTTTAGCAACTTTTACTTGTCCAAAATTAGTGAAAAAGTGCCAAAACAAAAACTTTAATCAGCCCAAAAGATGTGTTTTAAATCTTAAGAAGGAAACATGTAAACACATATAGTATGTATAATGGATTACTGAAAAGAAAAATTTATTCCTAGATCACTTACTTAACCAAGAAAGTTTGCAAGCTTGAAAGAAAAGAGTGCTTTGAAGAGGACAAGAACAACTTGCCAAAGAAAACATTTAAACTTTTTCCATTTACCCATGTGTGACTTGCATTAAGATAGATGTTATGAAAATGAAACTTGCAAGATTTAAGGCATGTAAGTGCATTCATGCCTCCATGGGCTTAAATTAAGACTAGTTATGTGAATGTGAGATCTACTTATAGAAGATTTTAACCATTAAACATAAGCACATTATCAACACATTACTAGTCTTACGATTTTGGGTATGTCTCACCCAAGGTGTAGGCAATTATGAGGAAAATGACTTGAAAATAGAAGCAAGAAAGAAACCACTCACAATGGCACAAGGTGGAGGCAAACCTACCTTTGTTGTGCCAAAGAGGGTTTGGAAACAAGAATAAGACTTTAGAAATGCTAGAAAAATGAAGGAGAAGGGTGAGATTTTTTACCAACCCAAAGGAGAGACCTTTGTGAGTGTTGTGTGACCAAAAGTGGGCTGAAAAACCCCTTGACCTGATGAGAACCTGCAAAAATCAGCAAGCTATTGCTTGTTGGAAATGCTGCACACAACAAGAAAAGTGAGGAAAAATTTCTGTTTTTAGGGCATAAATTTTTCACATAAAAAGTCCAAGTAAAATGCATTTTTGTGACCTATCTATGATTGTTATCAAGCTGAAATATAAAAGGAATGAGTAAAGAAACTAGATCTGAAAAGTAATGGATTTTAAGGGGTTTTTAAGAGTAGACTCTTCCTTGAGGCTAGCCCAATAAAACCCTAGAGATAAACCTGCAAAATGTGAGAGAGAAGCTACAAAAATAGACAGAATGTGAGTATATCTAGATGGTAAAACAAACTACTTTGAAATACCCAACTAAACAATTCACTAGATCTATGATAATACTACCACAAGATCTATCCAAAGAAAATAATTTGCTTGAAACTTCTACTCTAGATCCATAAAACTTGAAGCAAGAATGAGAGAGAGAAATAGAACAAGATCAACTCAATAGTAGAAAGAAGCAACAAGAATACTCTTTGTTTCTTCAAAATCCTCCAAATCCTTTCTATTACTCAAGAGGAGAGTGTTGTAGCAACAAGTTGTTCCAACACTCTCAAGAGCAAAATGGAAAGGAAGCACAATGAACCAAGAGAGAAAGTGATAAGGGGAAAATCAAGTAGCATAACAATAGCTCAATATATGGTGAATAAATGAGTGAGGGAGGGGTTCTATTTATACTTGGGAAGGCAAAGCTACCCCTCTTGGATGAGTTACAAGTGTCACACATAAAATAAAAGTCACTTTTAGGGTTTTGGTAAGTTAGGGTTTTGGCATGGATGGATGAAGTGGAAATGAGTTGGAGTGAGTTGGTAAGGCTTTGATAAGTGAAATAATGAGTTGTAAGGTCTAGGGAGGTACACCAAGGGATATAATAAGTCTCCCATTAAATTTTTTATTATTTTTTCACTTTTTGGAGACTTTCTAGAATGGAGGCACATCACTCTAGGAAAAGTGATGTTTTTGCTTAATGACTAAGTGAGGGGGTGATGTGAGGATTGGAAAATGTTAGGAAAAACATTTCTCACCTTCTCCATCATTAATTTCATCCATGTTCTCAAAATTACAAAAATGACATTTTTCCTATGTCATGATTTAACAATTAAAATCACTGTTTTGACTGACTTAGACTCTTGGTGGAAAAACACCTAGAAAAAGTTGTCCGACTGAGCTGAAACTTGGTCCAAGGGTGTAGGGGGTCTCATTCAATTTATTTTGAGCACAAATACTCCTATCAAAAGTCCAAGGACCTAGTTTTTACAATTTTTTCTAAAAAATAAATAATTAATTAAATAATTAAACCTCCAAACTTAGGAAAATTTAATTTAATTTAATTAATTAAAAAAAACTTATTTAGACTTGACGAAATTCTGTGAAAATTTATAATATGTCATGTGTTCATTTACATCATTCTTAAATACTAGCTACTAGAGGATAACCCCATTAGAACGCCTTTCACCACTTTGGAGGAATTATTGCTGGTGGGAGGGAAAAACTCAAGGGAAATTAATGAGGCTGAAAAGCCCAATTAATAACCCGAGGATAAAAAAACCTCAATGAAATGAACTCCCCTAATGAAGAAATCCTAAGGTAACTGACCTAACTATGATCCATGCAGACCTATTACATTATTAACCCACACAGGGGTGCATAAATTCCGTTTACAAAAAATGTGCTGGAGGCATACATTGCCCAGTAGAACCAATCTGTCTTTGACATATTAGCATCTGTTGATGCATATCTTCACGACACATGGATTTTACCCCCTAGTTTAATAGGCGGTCAACATCTGGCTCCACATGGGGATGTGTGTTCGATCTTTTCACATGGGACAAAGAGCAGACAAGAATCCAACATCTACAAAAATGTGCTCACCAATATCCAACATGAGCATACATATATATAATGAAACAAATAAATTCTATACACAACATCTACATAATGAAATAACTAAAGTACAACATCTATAACTTTACAAAATGAAATTACAATACATAAATAAATCTAAGTACATAATAACATAATGAATGAAATAATACAAAACTGAAATAAAGAGAAGGGTTAGAGATATGTTACAACCATCCATGCAATGGATGGAATGAATCCATAAGTGTTTGAAACATCCTTGTCCATTATGACTCACAAAAGACCCCTTCCCAAGTTTTATCAACTTGAAATTTTTTGTGAGGAAGAACCAGCCAAGAACCATGCTCCTTCCTCTATCCAACCAAACACTGGGATATGGAAAGCCGTGTAATCTATTGATATTTTTCTTCTCATGACCATCATGGTGGAAGGCCAACGAATAATCATAATGATATGACATTCATAAACTGAAGTGACCTTCCTTTTCCTCACAATCCTGTAGTAATTCATCTTTTGGTTGAGATGTTGAAAATGAACATGTCAAAGGAACCATTACACTATTTTCCTAGAGGTCGTCAAGGTTCTCCTTCAAAGAGATTGGTTCCTCGGGAGGAGGGTGGGGACTTGAATTATCTAGATATTCAAAGATTTCAAACTCAAAATCCTTAGTCTCCTCAAAATTAGCAACTAGCTCATCCATGGATTCGTCCGAAATTTCCGTATGAACTTCCTCATCTTTTTCATTGTCAAGCTTAAGTTCAAGGAGGTCTGGATATTGAATATAAGTCCATGTAAAGTTAGCTTCCATGATTTCCAATTTATTTTCCATGGCCATAAATTGTTCATTCATGGCCTCACAGTGTCTGGTATGGGCCAATTGTATGGCCTCAAGCTGTTTAGTATGGGCATACTGCATGTTCTCACACTGTTTTGCATGGACATACTTCATGTTCATAATTTTTTCTTTAAGCTCCTCAATGGGATCTGGTGGAGTATCAACCTCTATGTATGAACTGATCGTTTCAATAGCTAGAAGATTTTTCCTCTTCCATTTTTCTACAAAATCATCAACCAATTCATTGCAAATTTCATCCCGATCATTCCCAAATCTATCCAAAAAGGCATGCAACAAGTCACGTATGGTCTTGAATGTATTATCCTCAAAATCATGAAACCAATTGTAAGCATACTCCTTGCAAAAAGTCATGACAAACAATTGCATTAAGACATCCTCATAAATAGGTGGGTCACACCATTCATCAATACATTGCGTGAATTGACTGATGTGAGCACTATCATCACCATAATTATGATAGTCAGGCAATTTATCATTAACATCTTCAGATATGTCATGAGGATAACCAACAAATCTTGAAAAATCAATAGGTTCATAATAACCATTCATTTCTAACTAGACATTTAAACAAAGGTCTAAAGAAAAAAAGGGATGGGACCCAAGATTACTAAGGACCCCACGAGAAGGGAAACCGACTAACTTCATCCAAAAACTTTTTCAAGTTCAAGGATGAAGAAAAAAAAGTCATGAGTTCCTTCTTGAAGAGTACTTTGTCAAATTATTTAAAAGTGGAGTCGCCATATGACCAATATTATCGAATAGACAAGGGAATCAAACAAATCAAAAACAAGAAGGAAAACAAAAGTTAATTTATTAATTTGGAACAAGAATTGGATATCAGTGAGTGCTTCTTCTCCAAGAATTTCAAGCAGCCATCAAGGATTGCTCCTTGAAGTATACTTGACAGATTTGTTCAATGGAGTCACCACTTGGAAAGGAACCACATAAAATCAACCAATGCAAGTTCAAAGAATTTAAGGACTAAAGTTTTTATTGTTTAGTTCTTAAAAAATTAAGTTAAGTCATTTTGACCAAGGATAAATGACTTATCTCCGACAACAACGCCAAAGATGTTGCCGTCCTAATACACACTTGCAAACATGAGTTAAGTCCGACTCACTTAATGTGTCCTTGGATACACAATGCATAGGTTCAAAACCCATGTCACTTTGACTTGAACCTCTTTTGTCTAGGCTTACTCCTAGGGAAGACAAGGGGGGTAGAACCTAGTTTCTAGATGAAATTAACGTTATGTTCTAGAAATTGATTTTAATTGGTTAAAGGTTTGGGGGGAATGACTAACCTATGATGTAAAGGCAGAAATGCAAGATGCAACTATCTACTTATGTCAAGCAAACCCTTTCCTAAGACAACTAAGACTAGTGCCTAAGATTGGGCAAGGGGTCAACTAAATCTTAAGGGTGCTTAATTACACAGGATTTATAATTAGATTACAAAGATTACAATCACTTCATAACAAGATTAGATACAAGTATTTACAACAATAAATGAAATAATAGTACAACAATTATGAACAAGATATACAAGGTACAAAGGAGACAAGATAACTAAGTGCTTAAATGTGTAGATACTTAAAAAGAGATTTAAAACATAAAGATCATCCACATTAAGCCAAGCATGCCCCAATAGCACTTACTCTATTGGAATTATTTTCAATGGAAACCACAACACTGAAGATCCAACAAGATGATGCCTCCAAATGGGTTGCGTTATCTCTTGAGAGATCACACCATAAAGAGCATTTACTAAATGAAAATAAATACTTGGAAGAACAAATGCTCAACAATACTTAAGATGAAACTTAGTTAATTAATCCACAAATAAGTGTACTTGCGTGTAAGATTTAAAATGAGTTATATGCTTGCAAGTGATGTTTTAGACAATCATAAGATGTACCCCAAAAAGTGAAGCCTAAAACACTAAGTGGATTAAGAGTTGCTTAAAGATTTTAAATCCCCCCTTTAACTAAGTGTTGAACCAAAATCCTCCTCCCCCAATTACCAAATGGCTGCTGGATGCTCAAGAAGTGAGGCAACGAGGCCTACCATAGCTTCACAGATCAACCCTAATAACCCAAGTACTTCTGGAAAAGACGTCGCGCACCGTGAGACCTTCCCCGGCCTAGCACCTTTCGTTGCCTTCCTTAAACCCCGTTTTAGATGGTGAAGATGGTTGATTTAGGTGTCCTATTAACTCTAATATATTATTATGCCTTCGGGCTATGTTTTTAGGCGTGTTTATGAGTGTTTTAACGACTTTTACTTGTCCAAAATTAGTGAAAAAGTGCCATAACCAAAACTTTAACCAGCCCAAAAGATGTGTTTTAAATATTAAGAATGAAACATGTAAACACATATAGCATGCATAATGGATTGCTGAAAAGAAAAATTTATTCCTAGACCACTTAACCAAGAAAGTTTGCAAGCTTGAAAGAAAAGAGTGCTTTGAGGAGGACAAGAACAACTTGCCAAAGAAAAGATTTAAACTTTTACCATTTACCCACATGTGACTTGCATTAAGATAGATGTTATGAAAATGAAACTTGCAAGATTTAAAACATGTAAGTGAATTTATGCCTCCATGGGCTTAAGCTAAGACTACTTATGTGAATGTGAGATCTACTTCTAGAAGATTTTAACCATTAAGCATAAACACGTTATCAACACATTACTAGCCATACGATTTTGGGGATGTCTCACCCAAGGTGTAGGCAATTATGAAGAAAATGACTTGAAAAAAGAAGCAAGAAAGAAACCACTGACAATGGCACAAGGTGGAGGCAAGCCTACCCTTGTTGTGCTAAAGAGGGTTTGGAAGCAAGAATAAGACTTTAGAAATGCCAGAAAAATGAAGGAGAAGGGTGAGATTTTTTACCAACCCAAAGGAGAGACCTTTGGGAGTGTTGTGTGACCAAACATGGGCTGAAAAACCCCTTGACCTGATGATAACCTGCAAAAATAAGCAAGCTATTGCTTGCTGAAAATGCTGCACACAACAAGAAAAGTGAGAAAAAAGTTATGTTTTTAGGGAATAATTTTTTCACATAAAAAGTCCAAGTAAAAATGTTTTTTTGTGACCTATATATGATTGTTAGCAAGATAAAATATAGAAGGAATGAGCAAATAAACCAGATCTGAAAAGCAATGGAGTTTAAGGGGGTTTTAAGAGTAGACTCTTCCTTGAGGCTAGCCTAATAAAACCTAAGAGGTAAACCTGCAAAATGTGAGAGAGAAGCTACAAAAATAGATGGAATGTGAGTAGATCTAGATGGTAAAACAAACTGCTTTGAAATACCCAACTAAACACTTCACTATATCTATGATAATACTACCATAAGATCTATCCAAACAAAATACTTTTCTTGAAATTTCTACTCTATATCCATAAAACTTGAAGCAATAATGAGAGAGAGAAATAGAACAAGATCACCTCAATAGTAGCAAGAAGCAACAATAATACTCTTTGTTTCTTCAAAATCCTCCAAATCCTTTTTATTACTCAAGAGGAGAATGTTGTAGCAACAAGTTGTTCCAACACTCTCAAGAGCAAAATGGAAAGGAAACACAATGAACCAAGAGAGAAAGAGATGAGGGGAAAATCAAGTAGCATAACAATCACTCAAAATATGGTGTATAAATGAGTGAGGGAGGGGTTCTATTTATACTTGGGAAGACAAAGCTACCCCTCTTGGATGAGTTACAAGTGTCACACATCAAAGAAAAGTCACTTTTAGGGTTTTGGTAAGTTAGGGTTTTTGCATGGATGGATGAAGTGGAAATGAGTTGGAGTGAGTTGGCAAGGATTTTATAAGTGAAATGATGAGTTTTAGGGTCTAGGGAGGCACACCAAGGGATATAATAAGTCTCCCATTATTTTTTATTTTTATTTTTTCACTTTTTGGAGACTTTCTAGAAGGGAGACACACCACTCTAGGAAAAGTGACGTTTTTGCTTAATGGATAAGTTAGGGCGTGATGTGAGGGTTGGAAAATGTTAGGAAATGTTAGGAAAAATCTCTCTCACCTTTTCCATCATCACTTTCATCAATTTTATGAAAATTACAAAAATGACATTTTTCCTATGTCACGATTTAGCAATTAAAATTGCTGTTTTGACTGACTGAGACTCCTGGTTGACAAACACCTAACAAAGGTTGTTCGACTGAGCTGAAAATTGGTCCAAGGGTGTAGGGGGTCTCATTACATTTATTTTGAGCACAAATACCCCTATCAATAGTCCAAGGACTTAGTTTTTACAATTTTTTCTCAAAAATAAATAAATAATTAAACCTCCAAACTGAGGAAAATTTAATTAATTAAAAAAAACTTATTTAGACTCGAAAAAATTCCGCGAAACTTTATAATATGTAATACATGGTCATTTACATCATTCTTGAATACTAGATACCAGAGGATAACCCCATTAGAATGCCTTTCACCACTTTGGAGGACTTATTGTTGGTGGGTGGGAAAAACTCCAGGGAAATTAATGAAGCTGAAAAGACAAATTAATAACCCAAGGATAAAAATACCTCAATGAAAGGAACTCCCATAATGAATAAATCCTAAGTTAACTGACCTAAATATGATCCATGCAGACCTATTACATTATTAACCTACAGAGAGGTGCAAAAATTTCGTTTACAAAAAATGTGTTGGAGGCATAAATTGCCCAGTAGAACCAAATTGTCTTCGACATATTAGCATATGTTGATGCATATCTTCATGGAACATGGAGTTGATCCCCTATTTGAATAGGCGATCAACAGTCTCGAAGAAAAAATTGCCTTGTAAATGTATATTGTAATTTCATAGTCAATCTTGACCGTTCATCATTAAGTCACAAATATGATGGTAGAGATTATGTTAGGTATTTTTTCCCTAAAAGGAAACCCTTTTTTATGAGGGAATTTTATTGCGGCTGTGTATTATCACAAATATTGTATTATGAAAGAGGAGATTGTGAGATAAAGAAGAGGAAGTTACAACGAGTGTGGTGTAGGTTGTATCCCTTCATTTGTTAGATAATAAAAAGGAAGGACCTGATAATTTCTCTGGTGGACGTAGCCCACACTGGGTGAACTACATATATCTGTGTCTCTATTGTATTGTGTATCTTCTGCGTTTTATTTCCACAATTGTTTTATTTTATTTCTCTGGGATCCCATTTTCTAACAAATGGTATCATAGCAAAAGGTAACTTGCAGGAAAAGAGGGTTCTTGGTTCTAGTGGGAGAAATGTCAGAAGATGTAAAGTTTAAGATTGAGAAATTTAACGGCCAAAACTACTAGTTATGGAAGATGCATATGGAATATTATTTATATTAAAATGATCTATTCCTATCATTGGGTGTAATAGAAAAGAATCCTACAACCATGGAAGATGAAGAATGGGAGGTTCTTGACAGAAAGGTACTAACAACGATACGAATGAGCCTGGCTGCGTTGATGGCTTTCAATATTTCAAAATAAAAGACAATGAAGGAGATGATGGATACATTGGATAAACTGTATGAAAAACCATCGACGTCCAATAAAGTATTTCTAATGAAGAGATTATTTAATATGAATATGTCAGAAGGTGGGTCTGTTGCAAATCATTTAAATGAACTTAATACGGTTACTAATCGACTAAGTTCTGTAAAAGTGGACTTTGATGATGAATTCAAGGCTCTTATAATCCTGTGCTCAATGTCAGAAAGTCGAAATGGCTTGGTCATGGATGTAAGTAACTCTGTCTCTGGTTCAAACACTCTAAAATTTGATGATGTTGTTGGTGTTATCCTTAGCGAGGAAATGTGATGGAAAAACACAAGTGAGACATCAGGTAATGCGTTGACTGTGGAGAATAGGGAAAGACAAAATGATCAAGGAAAGGGATCATGGAACCATGGGAATTCTAGGAAGGGAAGATCCAAATCCATACTAGGAAAGATAGAGTGATGAAATTGTGGGAAGAAAGGACATCTGAAGAAAGACTACAGAGCTCCAAAGAAACAAAGAGATGGACAATAAGGAAAAAATCAAGAAGAAAATGTAACATGTGATTTGTTACAAGATTCTTTGATTCTTTCTGTAAATAATATTTATGAGTCTCGGGTAGTAGATTCAGGGGATTCATTTCATGCCACACCCCATAGGAAACATTTTCTAGATTATGTTCAAGGTGATTTTGGACAGGTTCATTTGGGTGATGATGCACCATGAAAAATTGTTGGAATGGAAAATGTACAAATAAAGAAAAAGAATGGAAACCAATGGTTGTTGAAAGAGGTAAGGCATGTTCCATATCGAAGGAAAAATATAATTTCAATTGGGTAGTTGGAAAGTGAAGGTTGTATATCTGTATTTAAATATAGGCGTGGAAGGTCACCAAAGGATCACTAGTGATAGAAAAATGAGAGAAGGTAGGTACATTGCATTTATGTACTAGTAATACTAACTCTTCTATATCTTTAGATTCTACAAGAGTGGATACAACACTGTGGCATCATAGTCTTGGACACATGAGTGAGAAGGGGATGAAAATACTTCACAAAAGAAATTTATTTCCATATATTAAGCAAATTGATTTGGATTTTTGTGAGCATTGCGTTTATGGAAAACATAAGAGAGTCAAATTTCTCAGAGTTGGAAAGGTAAAGAAGAATGAAAAGTTAGAGCTTGTGCATTTAGATGTATGTGGACAATTTCAAGTATCATCTCTTGGTTTCTCTCATTATTATGTTACTTTTATTGATGATGCAACTAGAAAAACTTGGGTTTATTGCATTTGACAAAAATATGATATTTTTGATACTTTTAAAAAATGGAAAGCTTTGGTTGAGAATGAGACAGGAAAAAGGTTGAAGTGTCTCAGATTAGATAATGGAGGTGAATATTGCAACAAGGTGTTTGATGATTATTGTTCATATGATGAGATTCGTAGAGAGAAGACAGTTCCAAGAAGAACACAATAAAATGGTGTGTTAGAAAGGATGAACATGACCATCATGGAGCATGCAAGCAGTATGAGATTGCAAGCAGGGTTGCCCTTACAGTTTTGGGTAGATGATATAGATACTACTATTTACTTAATAAACAAAAGACCTTCAAGTTCTTTGGATGGTGACATTCCATAGGAGGCATGGATAGGTAAAAGGGTAAACTATTCATTTATGAAGACTTTTGGTTGTGAAGAATTTGTTCATATTGATAAAGAAAATAAAACAAAGCTTGAAGAAAAAACCAAGAAGTGTACCTTTATTGGATATGGTGTTAATGATTTTGGTTATCGCTTATGGGATTATGAAATTCACAAAATAATTAGGAATAGAGATGTGATATTCAATGAGAAGGTCATGTATAAATATCAGTTGCAGGGAAGGAAACATGAAGAAGAAAAAAAAAATACATAGTGGTTGGTGAGATCACTGAAAAATAAATTCCAAAGGTACCAGAAAATAAAAATGTACAACAACAAGAGAAACATACACCTCAAAATCCTGCAAGTGTTGTTAGTAGATATACCAAGTTAAGTAGACCCCCTGAACGATACTCTCCTTCATCGTACTATTTATTGTTGATTAATTCTAGTGAACCAGAAAGTTATGAAGAGCCAATGCAAGTAGACACTAAAATGAAGTGGGAGCAAGGCATGAAAGAGGAAATGGATTCCTTAGTAGATAAACATACTTAGGACTTGGTTCAGTTTCCTGCAGGAAAAAGAGCATTGCATAATAAATGGGTTTACAGGTTGAAGGAAGAAGATGGAGGCAAAAAACGATACAAGGCTAGACTTGTTGCAAAGGTGTTTGCACAAAAAAAATGTATAGATTTTGATGAATTTTTTCTCATGTTGTTAAAATGAATTCAATTAAGTCTTGTGGTAGTATAATATTTGCATCTTGAACAATTATATGTAAAAACAACTTTTCTCCATGGAGATTTGGAGGAAGATATTTATATGCAGCAGCCACAGGGGTGTGAGGTTAAAGGGAAGGAAAATTTGGTATGTGGGTTGAAGAAGAGATTGTATGTCTTAGAGAAAGATCAAAGGAAGTGGTATTTGAAGTTTGACAGGTTTACGACAGAATAAGATTATAGTAGATGTCATTCTGATCACTGTGTTTATTTTAAAAGGCTAGAAAATGGAAGCTATATTATCTTGCTATGGTATGTAGATGACATGTTTGTTGCAGGGTCTACTATGCAAGATATAAATGTGTTCAAGTAGAAATTATCTATTTCATTTGCAATGAAGGATTTGGGTGTTGCGAAGAAAATCCTTAGTATGAGAATAACAAGAGACAAGAAAAATCGCAAATTGACATTCTCTGAGGGTGAGTACATAGAGAAGGTGTTGGAGAGGTTTAGAATGCAATATGAAAAACCAATTAGTACACCTTTGTCTATCCATTTCAAATTAACTAAGTAAATGTGTCCCAAGACACATGAGGATATATAATACATTTCCAGGGTCCCTTATTCATCAACAATTGGCATCTTGATGTATGCAATGGTTTGCACAAGATCAAATATTGCACATGTAGTGGGAGTTGTGAGAAGGTATATGAGCAATCTAGGTAAAGAATATTGGAATGAAATAAAGTGGATTCTGAGGTATTTGAGAGGTACTTCTACTCATGCATTATGTTTTTGAGTTTCAGACACTGTTCTACACAGATATGTTGATTCAAATATGGTAGGTGATAAATATAGTAGGAGAAGCACCACAGGGTATGTTTTTACTATAGGTGGAATATAAGTAAGTTGGATTTCAAAACTACAAAAGGTTGTTTCACTTTCAACAATAAAATAAGAGTATGTTGTTGCTACAGAGGCTAGTAAATAAACGATTTGTTTACAGAGGTTTTTGGAGGAATTGGGAAAGAAGCATGAGAATAATAGTTTGAACTGTGATAGTGAGAGTTCCATTGATATTGCAAATAACTCAACCTTCCATTCAAATAATAATAATATACAACTCAGGTACCATTTCATACGATCCATTTTGGAAGATGGACATTTGAAGTTGAAAAAGATATGTACTAGCCATAATCCTGCAGACATGTTAACAAAGGGAGTAACCAGAGAGAAACTGAGTACCTGCTTAGTTTTAGTTGGCCTTTAAGCATGAAGGTGAATATGAGCAATTTTCCAAGTTGAATGTGTATCATAGTCCAACATGTACAAAAACAATGGAGTTTTTTTGATCAGTCTCCAAGTGGGAGATTGTTGGTTGTGGAGCCTGATTATATTCCTGATTAAGAGGTTTTTGTTTTCAACGATGTTTATACACCATGAATATTGTACACCCCTCCATGCGGGGGGGGATTTTCCCTCTACTAGGTCTGGGGGGCTCATCCCATCGGCTAGAGGGTCCGGGGGCGAAGCCTCCGAAGGAAAAATTGCTTTGTAAATGTATATTGTAATTTCATAGTCAATCTTGACCATTCATCATTAAGTCACATATATGATGGTAGAGATTATGTTAGGGTTTTTTTCTTGAGAAGGAACCCTTTTTTATGAGAGAATTGTATTGTGGCTATGTATTATCACGTATATTGTATTCTGAGAGAGGAGACTATGAGAGAAAGAAGAGGAATTTACAATGGGTTTGTTGTAGGTTGTATCCCTTCATTTGTTGGATAATAAAAAGGAAG
The DNA here is from genome assembly GCA_009831015.1 of Picea engelmannii. Taxonomy (NCBI): domain Eukaryota; kingdom Viridiplantae; phylum Streptophyta; class Pinopsida; order Pinales; family Pinaceae; genus Picea; species Picea engelmannii. Next base: position 124,197 of record ML780504.1, on the reverse strand, counting down.
GACCTGACAATTTATCTAGTGGACGTATCCCACACTGCGTGAACCACACACACACACACACACATATATATGTCTCTATTGTATTGTGTATTTTCTATGTTTTATTTCTACATTTTTTTTATTTTATTGCTCCACGATCCTATTTTTCTAACACAATATGGTGCAAAGTTGGCACACAGGCAGAGGAAGTGTGCATAAGGATTATTTATACACAGGTAGGGAAGTGCACAAAATGATTCTTTCTACTATCTTATCACAGATCCACATGAAACAAAACTCCTAGAAGAAATCATGAAAGGTTGAAAAAAAAAGTGTGCAGAAGGACTGAAGGGATTAATGATGCAAAATAAATCATGGAATTGATTGAGTCTACCAGGAGTGCACACAGAACAAGAGGATGACCTACGACACAATTCAAAAGTAAAGTAGACTGTGACAAATTCCCTTGTCTGTGATTGCAGAGTGAATTAGCGGATGTTTGTGCTGCAATGCAATGGCACATGTGCAAATATTTTAGGGTGCTTTGAGAAAAGCAACAAGTGATAAAGTGGACTATGATGGGACGAGTGAAAATTTGGAGTCACTAGGGTGAAATCATAATCTAGTGGGGTGACTGGGTGAAGTTAAGTGTAATAGGTTGAATAATTGCGATCTGTATATTGTACCCTTATTCTATCCACACAGTAGATGCTTTTTAAACCAGAATGTGAATTACTGTGAAAATGAATGATTTGGTAAAACAAGAAATATTTGGTCTGTTTGAGTTAGTCAAAATGTCAGGAATTTTTTTTGTCCACATATAACTAATCAGACTTTGATTTGGTCAAAATATTCCCACAATGTAACTGTCATGTGTCCACATAATTTATTTAGACATAAGTGTAACTGAAAAAAGTTTGATCTAGTCAAAATTTGTCCACAATGTAACTATTATGTGTCCAAATATAGGAAGGGGAACTCAGGTAAAAACACTGTAAATAAGGATGCGCTCTATTCAATTTTTGCACGGATTCAAAGAGAAGAAAAAAGGACCTATAATTGTTCAACAAAACTATTCGATTAATTTTTGTAGAGAAAGGTCCAGTTCTATAAGAACATTTTTAAATGTAATTCAGGGTGGTAGGGTGGTACTAGAATGAGTTGAATATCACTAAGGATTGGTGTCCTCATTATCTATGAAAGGTTGGTTCTTGAGAGGATTGGTTTCCTCACTATTTGCGACATGTTGGTGCCTGAGAGGACTGGTTTCCTCATTGTTTACTGCAGGTTGGTGCCTGAGAGGATTGATGTCCTCATTTGCGACAGGTGGGTTCCTGTCAAGATGAATAATTGTGATTGTAAGTTGATTCTTGGAGAAGAACATAAAGAAAGATGTTCTGTGGTTTTCTCCTGCATTGGGTTTCCATGTAAATTTTTTGGTGTAATGTGTATTCTATGTTGTGTTTTGTGTTTTGCATGTATTTCTATTTAAGTTATCACTTCTAAATACTATTAGTTTGTTGAAAGGAAAGAAAAGTTGAACTCTGATGTAATACGGATTCACCCCCCCCTCTTAGGATTACTATAAATTATAAAAAATGGTATCAGAGTAGGTTCCTTCAGTAACAACCTAACAACTAGAAGGAAGATCACACATAAAGTATGGAAAGTCAAGATTATTTTTCTTCAACCAAACCTCCTCTGTTCAATGGAACAAATTTTTCATTTTGGAAAATGAGAATGTAAACCTACTTGATGTCTCTTGGGATGGAAGTATGGAAGATTGTGGTAGATGGTTATAAAATCCCAACTATTCCAACTGATGACGTTGGTAATAAAAAATACTAAAGTAATGCAAGAGATGTGAATGCCATCCAAGGAGGACTTGCAAAAACATAATTTGTCAAAGTAATGTAGTTGGAATCTGCAAAGGAAATATGGGACAAAATGGTAAATAGTTATGAAGGAGATGAGAAAGTAAAGTTGGCCAAACTTAAATCCTTCAAAATTAAATTTGAAAGACTAAGAATGAGTGAAGATGGAAGTGTCACATGATTATTTCTCAGAGTAGATGATATTGTAAAAACTATGAAAGGGCTAGGTGAGAAGATTGAAGAAGCTATAGTAGTTTAGAAGGTTCTAAGATCTCTTCCCTCAAGACATGATGCAAATGTTTCTGTTATAGAAGAAATGCATGAATTAGATAAATTGACTATGGATAGGCTCCATGAAATTCTAACTTCTTATGAGATGAGGATGAGATAAGAACAACCAGATCTAAATGATGAAATATTCAAGGCATCTGTCAAATCATCAACATCTCAAGATCATGATTCATCAGAATACTTATCAGAAGAAGAAGAAGCTAAAGTTGTAAGGAAACTGAAGAGGGGATCCAAAAAATATAAAGGTATGTTACCGTTAAAATACTTTATTGTGGTAAATTTGGTCATTTTTCATCTAAATGTCCTTTCAAACAAAACAAAACCAATGAAAAAGAAAGAAAAGGCAAGGATAAACCTAAGGAGAAAAAGTCTTATAAAAGGAATTTTTTTTATTCAAAAGAGGATAGTAACAACTCTTCAAACATTGAAGAAGAATAATATGAGCCAGATACAATTCTAGATCAAAACATTCTCATGGCTCTAGAACAACACAATTCTGATCAAGAAAACACATACACAGAAGAGTGTGAAGCTATAATAGACATGGAAGGAGAACTTATTAATTCTCTGGAAGAAATCTCCCGGCTTAAGAAAAAAGAACATAATAAGAAAATAAAAGTTATAGTTTTATAAAGAAAAATACAAAGAAATCAACGGAGATATAGTCATCTTAAAAATCCATCTAGGAGAAGTCAAAAGAAGGGCGTAAATATTTATGAATCAGATAAAAGAAAAAGAGAACATCTGTGACAAACTAGAAGTAGAAATAGTTTCATTGAGAAAGGATCTAGAGAAATCCAAGACTCAAATGAAATTCATAAAAGGATATGAAACTCTAGATAAAATTCTTAGCAATCAGAGATCACTAAATGATAACATAGGGATATGATATAAGGAAAGTATAAAAATTGTCAAAGGAGAATCAAGCACCAACATGTCAACTAGTGAGAAACCTACATTGAAGTTATACTAATTCTCTCAAGGACCATATTAACAAGTCGAAAGATTATAAGAAGTAGTAGTCAGAAATGGATCAACCCAACTATGAAGCAAGGAAGCAACATGTGCCTGAATCCTATCAATTTGACAGACAAAGAACGATTCCTACAAGTAAGTTTTTCATTCCAAGACATCCAAATTTTTTCTATGGATATTTTTTCTCTTGTGGAAAATTTGGACATAAAGGTTGTGAGTTGTTGGACTTTTAAACATAACAGAAATATAGGAATGAGATTCAATAAACCATAAATGGATATGTATCAAAATTCCTGCAATAATGCCTTTTCTCCTCTACTAAATTACCTTAAATTTCACATATGCAACAATTTTGGACACAATGTAAGTGATTGCAAAAGAAAGATGATTTCTATTTATAATAAAGATAGACAAGGATATTTTACAAGGGTTGGAGGAAGAAAAATAAAAATCACAAAAATTGTGGATTGGCTCTATATGCCAAAAATCAAGAAAATCAATGGTATATTGACGGTGACCACTCCAAGCACATGACATGAGACAAGAGTAAGTTTGAATTACTAACTAAATAAAAAGTTGGTAATTTTACCTTTGGAAACAATGCTCCAACCACAATTAAAGGAAAATGAACTACTATACTAGATGAAGATAAGAAGGGAAAGACCAAATCACAAAATGTGTTGTGGTATAAAACATAAATTATTGAGTGTAAGTCAAATGTGTGACCAAGGAAAAAATGTTCTCTTTCATTCAAAATGATGTAAAGTAATGGATGCAAATACACAAAAGACTATTGTAAAGGTAGTTAGAACTTCAGAGAATGTGTATGTTCTAGAAGAAGCCAAAGAGAAATGTTGTATTGGTAAAAATGATGAGAGATATATTTAGAAAAAAAAGGCTAGGTCATCTTAGTTTTTATCATCTTGTTAAGATGGAAAGAAAGGATGTTGTACAAGATATTCCAAAAATTTCCAAACCTGAGAATATTGTATGCAAGTCATGTCAATTTGGAGAGAAATCAAGAGTTCAATTCAAGGAAAGAAAACACTCCACCAATCTACCACTTGAGTTGATTCATACAGATATCTATGGCCCCACTAGCTCATAATCACCTTGAGGTGAAATATATCTCATTTTTTTGATTGATAACTATATCATAATGACTTGGGTTGGATTGTTGAAGCATAAATATGAAGCTTTTGAAAAAAATAAAATATTTAAAGCACATGTTGAAAATGAAATGGATTTAAAAATAAAGTTCCTAAGAATAGACAGAGGAGAATAATTCACATCTGATGAATTCAATAGTTATTGTTAAAAGGATGGGGTCAAGAGACAATTTTCTATTTCCAGAACTCCTCAGCATGATGGAGTAGTAGAAAGGATGAACATAACAACTCAAGAAATGGCCAGGGCCATGCTCGATGAATTAGAAGTACCCAAAACCTTTTGGGGAGAAGTTGTTCAAAATACTGTTAACATTCTCAATAAAGCATACATAAGAGTAAAAAATGATAAAACCCCTTACGAGCTATAGCATAACATACTTGCATCAATAAAGGACTTCAAAATTTTTGGAAACAAATGCTACATTAAATGAAATGAAGACAAATTAGGTAAGTTTGATTCTAGATATCATGAAGGTATCTTGTTAGGATACTCCTATAGAATTAAATGATATAAGTGCTACATCAAAATAATCCTTAAAATAATTGAGAGCATATATGTAAAAGTAGATGAGGGACCACTTCATCTAGTGAGACATCAACACTGCAATGATTCATTTTATGAACCAATCATGAATGATCTACAAGATGATGGAATGAATGAATACATGCAAAAAGAGGATTTCAAGGAAGAAGAGAGAATGGAAACACCCAAACCAAATATCCCATCAAGGTATGTTAAAAAATATCATTCATATAGTCAGATTCTTGGAAGCAAGGAAGCAGGTGTACAAACCAGAAGAAAAATTGTAAATACGTCTAGATCTACAATTTTTGCATTGTTGTCCATGACTGAACCCCAAACATTTGCACAAGCAATTCAGGATGACCATTGGATCAAAGCCATGAATGAATAACTAGACCAAATAAAAAAAAAAAGACACGGGATCTTGTTCCAAGACCAAATGACAAGAATGTAATTGGCACTAAATGGGTATACAAAACCAAGTTAAACACAGATGGACAAATAGTCAGAAACAAGGTCAGACTGGTATGTAAAAGACTATGCTTAAGTCAAAGGAGTGGACTTTGATTAAAAAATTTCCCCTGTTGCAAGAATTGAAGCTATCAAGATGTTTTTGGATTTTGCATGCTACAAATATTTCAAATTATACCAGATGGATGCCAAATAAACATTTTTGAATGGTGACCTTGAGGAAGAAGTTTATGTGGAGAAGCCATAAGGTTTTATGCTAACTAAAAAAAAGATTATTTATGTCGATTCAAGAAATCCCCGTATGGGATAAAATAGGCTCCAAGAGATTGGTATTACAGAATCAACATGTATCTGCACCAACAAGGTTTTAAAAATGGAACAACTGATAGCAAATTTTACATCAAGGCTGAAGGTGATGACCTATTAATTATTGTAGTATATGTTTATGATATTATTTTTGGTAGTAACATTGAGCTAATGAGTAAGAAGTTTGTAGCTGTAGTGCAACAAGAATTTGAGATGTCCATGTTATGAAAAATCTCCTTCTTTCTTGGTCTACATATCCATCAATCAAAAAGAGGAACTTTCATTTCTCAAAGTAAATATCTCAAGGAAACATTGAAGAAATTTGGCATGGAAAATTGTGCACTAGTAAGCACTCCCATGACTACCAGTTGCAAACTCAACAAAGATGATGATACTCCAGAAATAGATCAAACCATGTATAGGTCCATAATAGGAAATTTACTTTATATTACAACTTCAAGGCCTAACCTCATGCAAATTGTTGGTTTGGTAGGTAGGTTTTAGTCCAATCCGAAGGAAACTCATGTTCTTCTAGTCAAAATAATGTTCAGGTACTTGAAAGGAACTATTGATTATGTATTGTGGTATCCAAAAAATAAAGACCTCGTTCTCAGAGCTTATACAAATGAATATTGGGAAAGAGTTATTGATGATAGAAAACACACTAGTGGAGGTGAATTCTTCCTTGGCAGTTGTTTATTGTCCTAGCTCAACAAGAAACAAACTCCATTTCCCTTTCTACAACTGAAGCAGAGTATATAGTTGCAGAATCTTGCTGCACACAAGTATTGTGGATAAAGACCAATATCAAGGATAATCAATTTCCTTGTGATCAACTTGTTTCCATCACGTGTGACAATACAAGTTCTATTAATATCTCTAAAATTCCTGTTCAACACTCTAAAACTAAGTATAAATCCATCAAGTATCACTTTCTCAGAGAGAAGGTTCAGGATCAGGTAGTTAAACTAGAATATATTCCTTCCAAAGAGAATATCACACATATATTTACCAATCCATTACCTAGGGATGCATTTGAGTACCTCAGAGAAAAGTTGGGAGTCCTTCCCACTCCTCATTAAGGTTCATAAACTTCATTATAGGTTAGAGTCCGCTGGAAGACATGTTCATCCTCAGGGGCAACAACAAAATAAATTGAGCATCAAGAAATACAACATTCAAATAAGGGGAGTCACTCTCAGAGTGTGAGCAGTCAGTAGGGGAGATACCTTTTCCATTGATGTCAAAGGGGGAGAAAAATACAACTATGACAAAGAGGAGCATACAATAAGAGGGAGTGAAGGCCAGAGGAACACACTGATAGGGGGAGTGACTCAAAAATAGAGTTTCCATTAATGAAAAAGGGGGAATTTGTTGAGAAAATGTTGTCATTGATGTCAACATGATGCACATAAAGTATGGCACAAATTTGGAACACAGGAAGAGGAAGTCCGTGGAAGGATTCCTTATACACATGTAGAGGAAGTGTGTAGAAGGATTGTTTCTACTGTATTATCACAAATCCACATGAAACATAACATTGAAAAGAGAAGTGCACAGAAGGATTGAAGAACGAAGGGATAAATGATGCAAAAGAAAAAACAAAAGTGATTGATTTTTCCAGGAGTGCACACAAAACAAGAGGATGGCCTATGACGCAATTCAGAAGTAAAGTAGACTACGGAAAATTCCCTTGTTCGCGATTACGTAATGAATCAATGGATGTTTGTGCTGCAATGCAGTGATAGATGTGCAAATCTTGCAAGGTGCTTTGAGAAAATTGATGAGTGATAGAGTGGACTGTGACAAGAAGAGTGAAAATTTGGAGTCAACAGGGTGAGCTCATAATCTGGTGGGGCAAATATGTGAAGGAAAGTACAACAGGTTGAAGACTTGCGATTTTTATCTTGCACCTTTATTCTATCTATGCAATAGATTCTTTGTAAACCATAATGTGAATTACAACGACAAATAATTATTTGGTCCATTTGAGTTAGTCAAAATGTCTGGAACAAACATTTGTCCAGATATAACTAACTGGACTTTGTTTTGGTCAAAATATGTCCACAATGTAACTACCATGCATCCACATAATTTATTTAGACATGAGTGTAACTAAAATAAGTTTGATCTGGTAATTTTTTTTCCACAATGTAACTGTTATGCATCCACATACAGAAAATGGAACTTATGTAAAAACACTATAAATAAGGATGCACTCTTTTTGATTTTTGTGCAGATGCAAAGTGAAGACAAATGACATGTAACTGTTCAACATAACTTTCAGATTGATTTTTGTAGAGAAAGGTCCAGTTATGTAAGAAAACTTTAAACTGAATTCAAGGTGCCAGGGTGGTGCTAGGATGAGTTGAATCTCATCGATGATTGTTGTCATCATTATCCTCAACAGCTTGGTTCCTGATAGGATTGGTGTCCTCACTATCTACGAGAGGTTGGTGCCTAATAATATTGGTGTCCTCATTGTTTTCTATAGGTTGGTGCATGCGAGGATTGGTGTCCTCATTTATGATAGGTGGGTTCTTGTCAAGCTGAATAATTGTAAATTGTAAGTTGGTGCTTGCATAAGAACATAAAGAAATATGTTTTGTTGTTTTCTCCCGCATTAGGTTTCCACGTAAAAATTCTGGTGTAATGTGTTTTCTGTGTTGTGTTTTTTGTTCTGCATGTATTGCTATTTAAGTAAGAAGTTCTAAATAATCATAATTTGTTGAAAGGAAAGAAAAATTGACCTTTTATGTAACACTGATTCACCCCCCCTCTTAGTATTACTGTAAATTATAACATTACCAAAACCTATGAACGGGTCAAACATTCTTTTTTTGGGATGGTATGAAGAAGGAAATCTGCACCTTTGTGGTTGAATGTGATGTCTGTCAATGCAAAAAGGGAGAAACAATCAAATCTCTGGACACAGTCCAATTTCTTCCAATTTCCCCTGCTATTTGGAGAGATATTTCTATGGATTTCATTGTTGGATTACCTAAATCAGAAAATAAGTCAGTCATCATGGTGGAGTTAATCGTCTGTCCAAATATGATCATTTCTATTATCTTCAACACCCATTCACTGCATCCACAGTGGGTTAATTTTTCATGGATAATATTTTCGAACTTCATGGCATACCTCATTCTATTGTCTCTCATCGACATCCAAACTTCACCAACATTTTTTGGAAAGAATTGTTCAAACTCCAAGGACCCCAATTACATCTCAACACCACTATCATCCCCAGAATGATGGCCAAACTAAAGTTGTCAACAAGTGTTTGAAAGCATATTTACGGTGTTTTGCATCAGACCGAAAAAACCAGTGGGCTCAATGATTACCCCTAGTTGAATGGTGGTAATGTTAGAAAAAACAGGATCATAGAGCAATAAAATAAAACAAATGTGGAAATAAAACACATAAGATACATAATACAATATAGACAAATATATATGTGGTTCACCCGGTGTGGGCTACGTCCACCATAGAAATTTCCAAGTCCTTCCTTTTTGTTATCTAAGAAATGAAGGGATACAACCTACAACACACCCGTTGTAACTTCCTCTTCTTTTTGTCACAGTCTCCTCACTCAAAATACACTATTCAAAATGATACATAGCTACAATACAATTTCCCTTATAAAAGAGGGTTTCCTTCTAGGGAAACAAACCCTAACATAAATTCTGCTGTCATATCTATGACCTTATAATGAATAGTCAAGATTTACTATGAAATTACAATATACATTTACAAGGCAATTTTTCCTTCAGGGGCTGCGCCCCCGAACCCCCACCAAGAACTCAACTTCTTCCTAGTTACTCCCTTTGTTAACCTGTCTACAGGATTATGGCTAGTGTGTATCTTTTCCAACTTCAAATGTCCATCTTCTAAGATGGATCGTATGAAATGGTACCTGAGATGTATATTCTTAGTATTCGAATGGAAGGCTGAGTTATTTGCAAGATGAATGACACTCTTGCTGTCACAATGCAACCTACTATTCTCTTGTTTCTTTCCCAATTCCTCCATAAGCCTCTATAACCAAATGATTTCTTTACTAGTCTCTGTAGCAATAACACACTCTGCCTCTATTGTTGAGAGTGAAACAACCTTTTTTCAGTTTTGAAATCTAGCTTACTGCTATTCCACCTATAGTAAAAACAAACCTTGTGGTGCTCCTCCTGCTATCTTTATCACCTGCCATATCTGAATCAATATATCCCTGTAGAACAATGTTTGAACCTCCAAAACATAATGCATGAGTAGCAATAACTTTCAAATACCTGAGAATCCACTTTACTGCATCCCAATTTTATTTACTTGGATTGTTCATATAACTACTCACAACTCCCACTTTTTATAGCCCTAAAATTCCCTACCTATGCATACATGGCATTGGCCTTTCTACTTGCACAATTTTCCAAATTACTGCTGAGGATCTCTCTTTAAAAAAACATTTTTTGGAGCATGTATGCACGCTTCTACACTACTACCCACATACATACACTATATGCATACTAGACATCCCGCATACATATGCTATATGCATACCAAACAACCCACGTTTACCTCCAAAAGTTTCAAAAAATAAAAAAAGTTGCAAGGAATTCGACGAAGTTTACGGGATATCGAGGGTTTCCCAACCAATTCACTCATTGTATCTCGTCCCCAAACCAAATAAATATCCTTTCGACATATAAAAGGAGGTCTTGGGGTCCCATTCCATCAACAAGCATTATAATAGGGAAACTCTACCAAAATACCTTCCCCTTTTAGCCCAAGGTTTGCAACCCTTTCTGAGATTTGGCCTCACCATTCCCCCTCCATCCCTCTCCCTATACAATCCCTTCCCTATTTCCCAAGGAGATCAATTGATTGTGAGAGGTATTATGGGAATGATGCAGTTGGAGAAACACTAAGAGGACCACAGACCATGTTCATAGAGCTTCTGCCGATAAGAAGGTTGTAACTATTTGTAATCTTCACATCTGAATAAAAAAGTTATGTTTCTGTCCCAAATATTGTGTTTTTGTGCTTGATTGATTAATGCATTTACATTTATATTTGAAACCTAACATTGATAAGTAGAGAAAGAATATCTTGTAGCTTTGTTTTTTAAAGTGTTTGCAAGTCATGTTTGGGAGGAGACCATAGCAGTCCAAGAAACTACAAAGGAGGAGGAGGTCTACACCAACCGAAAGGACCTAAGGTACACCCTCTTTTCCTTCTCTTATCTTTTAAGTTTAGATTATTTGGGGTAGTTTAGAAATAGAACCGTCTTTTAAGGGAGATCAATGCTCTGCCTATACTCTGACCCAGTATAGTAATAGGGGAATTTTCCCTGCTAGCAGAATTGGTGACTCCACTGGGTAGTCTCTCTAGGGTCTTAGTAGGAGGTTTTTTGGTTTTAATTGTTTTATTTTATTTCCTTTTGAGTTTTATCAAGTTTATTGAGTCATTTTAGGGTCTCTGGTCACCTTCAAGGTGCCCACCATATTTCCCTATCCAGTTAGTCTGCCAATTATTTTTCTTTTTTGAAAAATATTAGAGGTGTATGCGCTCTTCTTTGGCTAAGCTTGTGTACATATGAAGTCTGCACAATAGACAACCCGCGTACATACACAGACTACTGGTGCAACGACCCACTCCTTTATGTCTTGAATCTATTTTTAAAAAGATGAGTTTTTCTCTTTCCTGACAGAAGATTTGGAATTCTCAGGGATTTCTTGGACTTTACAGAGTCTCTGTTAGTGGCTTTAGCTTGGGTTAAAGATTCGGTTTTAATTTGTTTCTTGGTTTTCTTTTGTTTTCCCTAGAGGTTTAGAGTGAACTTTCAAGTTTTAGATATTCCTTTGGTTTCTTTTTAATCCTCGTGTTTACGCAGTTGGCCTACGGTCTCTGTCAATCTCAAGTTTTGTTCTCTTTTTCCTATTTTATGCCTTGAAAATAAAAATAAAATTACTTTTGTTTTTCTTGTTAAATCATTTCAAAATATCAAAAAGAATTTTTGCATTTAGTTTGGTAGTATAGCCTAGGTTGTTTGTTTGCAAAATAAAAGTGTTTCACTTTCAAAGTTCTTTATTGATTTCCTGAAAGTACAAGTAGTTTAGCATTGTGAAAAAAAAAGACTATTTTAGGAAACTTTCAGTTATAAGATCTTGAAACATTATTTTGAAAAGTTGATATCCACAAAGAATCACAAGTTTTTTCTTTAAAATGTGAAGTATCTAGTTTGGTTTCTCATATTAATGTTCTAAAGTTTTCTCCTTTTTTTTTTTTTTTCGTCTGTTCCAAACACCACTAGTTGCACGTTCACATCCTTTACGTAAATCAAGCCCATAAAATTAACGCTTAAATTAAATTATATTAGAATTTCTGTTTGTAGGGTTCATCGACTAGTTTAGGCTTTTAGGGCCTTGAAATAAGTGTGAAGAGGAAACTCTTTAAGGCCATATAAAAAAAACATTGGAGTCTAAGATAGGGAGTGTCTAAAGTCAAACATTGTAAGAGTTAGCTAGGACCCTCCTCTAACACATGGGATAAACACTAGGTCACGTAAGGAAAGGTAGAGGAGATAACCCCTCCAAAGCCGGACTGAGCATAGTGGGGATTGTATATTGAGGGTCTTTCTTGGGAATCACACTAATCAAATTTGCCTACAGAGCCTTGTGGAACTTGAATCCATTCGATATCCTCAGTTTTATTTTGGACCAGTTTCTTTCGACACCCTTTAAGGGATTCAAACTTGTTATCCTGCTCATTACGATCAACCTGACTGTCGACTGTACCCTCCTGGTGACTAACTGTGAGATGGAAACCTAGTTTCCTATTTTTACGAACTTACACAGGTGACTGTAGGGGTATACCATGGTACCTAGGGAGAGAGAAATTCATTTTATCAGTACCTAAATGAGTTTACTACTTTGAGAAGAGGAAAAAATGAAGTCCAGTCTTCTTTTAATCGAAGGTTTTACAACTTGTATTGCAACCTGCCCCTGGAAATTAAACCTTCTGAGAATGCTTCCATGGTGTATTACATATTGTCTCTAAACTCTGACCTTGTTTTGTATCTTAGGGAAAGAAAATCTACATCTTTCTCACAGTTATTCATGGATGCTGAGGAAGTGAATGAGAACCTCCAATCTTGTGGCAAGATTCAAAGTCAGTATCATGTCAAATATTAACATGAGGCAGATTTTATTTGTTGTCCCTATGAAGAGAAGATAGTGGATGATTTGGTCCTTGAAGCATGTATATTTGATAGCCTTTCCTGTGAGGAAGTCACTGTCTCAAACATTGACCAAGAGCAGCTTATTGTTGACAAACACTTTGGTAATGAATACTTTGCTGTTAGAGAGCATCCTGAAACAAGACATTTTGAATGTCAAGAGTCAAAGGTTTGTTATGGACAACCTATTTTTGATGGAAATACTAGTGATGGTGATGAATAGAATTTTTCTATGATTTGTTTGGAACCTCTTAGCACTATTCCGGTATATGAAGATTATGCTTCTGATCCTTGTAAATGCTATGGAGGTGTTGAAATGGATTTTCATATAAATCTAGTCTCGTATCCATAACCAACAAATCAACAACCCTGTTTTAATAAAAACCATGTGTATGAGCAGTAGGATATCCCCACGATATATGCAGAGAGGATTAACAATCAACCAATAGGTGGTTCTGAATTTACGAAGAAACTATTCAACCCACAGATGCCTGTTTTTGTCATTCAATCAAGTGTGCTTGCAGAAGACATCACACATACTGTCAGCATCTTTGAAACAATGAAGGTAACCTTTCATAAATTAATCAGACATTTCTTTCAGTTTCAAGACCCTGTCGATGAATACATAGAGTTTCACTTTTCAAATGATTTGGAGCATATAGACTTTATCTTTTTATTAGCATGCCCGGGTGAGTATGGTTTCTTGAATGAATTCTTATCATTGTTGTTGCATTTCAAGCATCAATGGTTGATAAGTGACAGAGACAGGGTTTCTTCAATTTTAAAATTGCTTGAATGGCTTCTATGGAAGGCAACATTTACCTAACCAATTGCAGAGATGGTTAGAGTAGAGTAGGGTAGGAAATAATCTGGCTGCCCGAGCATTTCTTTTCTTCTAGTTTGCAGCAAAAATATCAGTCAGCTTGTGTGAATAAAGGCCAGTTTTGAAGGTATACAGAGATCAGTTGCACAAGGAAGATGAATCCATAGCCCAATGGTAAAGGCAACTGGAACTACTAGGTTCTTGGAAACCTCACAAGGAGGTCTCCATCCCAGTTGGAGCCAATGTTAGAACTCAATTTTTTCAATATATTTTGAGAGTGTCTTCAACATATTTATGTTGAAATTATCAAAATCCCTTTGAGTGTTTTCCCATGTCCAAACCTCAATTTCCCCAATCTGTCTTGACAAGTTCCTATTGATATCTTTTCCTAAGATTCCTTTGGCCTTTGTCTTTTTGACCTGCATAACCAAAAACCAACTTTTAGTAGTTTTTCCTAAATCTTTATTTTGTTGATTTTCCTATGTTTTATTTTAATTGCCTTTTCAATAAATGAGTTTATTGACTTTGATAGAAGAGGTGGTGTGTTATTTAAAGTGGATTAACTCTAGTCTAAACCTAAATTTCTATGCATAAATATTTTGTATTATCCTAAGTCTAGAGTTTATAAAGCCACCCGTCCATTTCTTTTGCTAGTCACTAGTCATTACATTAAGCTAAACTATGAGTTAAGATCATGTTCCTAATTCATAATCTATGAGTCAAAGATATATATCAAAATACTAAGCCACAAACTAAGTCAAAGCTAGGCCACGAGTCAAGCCTCAAGCTCAAGCCACACATCAAGCATACAACTGTTGAAGAACTAAATATAGCCATGATATATATGATGCTGCTCCCACTTTCTTGCCCGTTCCACCATTTTCATGCATGGATGTGCAGAGTGCAGTGCGCTGCCAAATCTCCTGGGCGCTGTAAATTTTATGGGAATTGTGTTTTCTCCTGGGTGCTGTGTATTCCATAGTGCGCTACCTAATTTCCATACCCAATATCTGGCAGAGAATAGGTTTGCACATAGACGCAACATAAGGGGTGCTATGTAATTTCGCTACCTAATATTTCACAGAGGACAAAGGTTTGCACACAAATACACCATAATGGCACTACCAACTGGCACCTAAAATCAAGGGAATTCAAGCTAGCATATTTATGAGTGGCTGATGATGGAGAAGATTGCAGAAACAACAATTGGAAGCAATATGAAAACTTACATCTTCTACATGACACTTGGCAATGGACAAAGATGCACATCAAGGAAGAAAGTGTCATTCAAATCGTGTTGGATTAATTGACAACATTTTTCCTTTTTTTGTATCAGTTTGTTAATAGTTGTTAGCATAGGTGTTCGATAGATAGCTGTTGATTGGAGAATCCAATGGGAGGAAGGGCCAACTCACACCTCTAGCTGTTGCCTTTCTTTTTTATTATAAATCCATGTTCCAATCGATAAGAGAGGGGAGAGGCCGAGAGGCTATGTTTTTTTACTTTGACATAATTAATTCGAAGATAACCTATCTTATCATTTTCTGTGTTAAGAATTCATTTACAGAAGAGAGTGATGTCTAGCTATGTTTTTCTTTGTTTTGAATCTTAATCTTTATTCTTCTTCAACAACAAGCTTGAGAGGGTTTCTTAGGAGGATCCTTTGAGATCTTCTACATTGTGTGTTGCTAAATCTCTTTTGAAAAGGATTTTCAGTTTATGATCCTTCTTCTACTGTATAAATTGTATGTTTGAAAAGGATTTTCATGTCTCTGTTTGAAGTTCTATGTTTTCCCATAAAAGTATTCCACCCAAAAGCCTTGAAAGGATAAACATTGCTTTTGGATGATCTGTTTTGCTGCATATGGAAGATGATTTGTAGGGATAGATTCATATTATTTGTTAAAGTCAAGCAAATAGCTTCAGCCTGACATCTTTCGTAATTTCAAAATCAACTTTCTTTTTGTAATATTTGATGTTACCAAGCTGACCTGATTACATTCTAGGGTGACTTTTGGAGTGATAACATAAATGGCGCCATTGCTGGGGACATATTTGAGTAGATTGAAGAGTTCCTTGGGAAGAACAAAAAAGATCCAATTCTTGATGGTAGACAAGAGAGGGATACAAAAAATTGACTGTAACCATCTACTTGGCGACTCCATGAAGACGAACCTATTGGAAGAATCCACTGCGGGAACAAGCTTGGACAAAAATGAAAGGTAGATGCAAGTTCAGGTATCATGTTCTGAATTTCTTTTTGGAACTTGTGCTCTTTATCCTTCATTCTTTCTTGAATTTCCCTGCACACATTAGGAGAATCATAATCTACTTTGTATACTCTAAGGACCACCAACTAACTCTTGTATATTCCTTTTTCAAACAAGTAGATTTACCCCCTTCCCATGTCATTGATGTTAAGGATATCTATCCACTTTAAACACCTGAAGAAGATGAGGTTCATAAACACTTTTTTAATCAGTCTGAACCTTATGATTCTCTCCCCTCTCCAAATTTCAATGTTGATTTATTACCTTCTACCATTCCCTTTGATGTTAATAACCAGCCCATTGAAATTCAACATGCACCAAACGATTGATTCGGTTCAGGATGTCAGCTCCTCTGACCTTTACCAACAACCTTGTAGTGTTAAGTAGCCCAAAGACTTCTAGTTTAAGGTTAGGGGAAAGATGTTTGGACCTCTAAAGCTGCCATCCTTTCTTCATCCTTACCCTACCGGATTTGTAGACTACTTACCCACTTTTTTTGGAAAAGATAACACTACAGGAGAAGAGCATCTGTCAGCCTTTCAAGACTTCACCGATAATTTGGAAATCTTGCATGAAGATATTATCACGAGGATTTTCTCTAAATATTTAATTGGAGATGTTGCCTTGTGGTTCAAGAATATTGAAGTTGGTTCTATTGGTTCATGGGATGAACTATATGACACCTTTTTAAAATACCGGGGAGACAAAAAGTCATTTTATCAGTACCTAAATGAGTTCACTACTTTGATAAGAGGAAAAAATGAAGTTCTGTCTTCTTTTAATCGAAGGTTTTAAATCTTGTATTGCAGCCTACCCCTCAAAATTAAACCTTTTGAGACTGCTTCCATGGTGTATTACATAGTATCTCTAAACTCTGACCTTGTTTTGTATCTTAGGGAAAGAAAATCTACATCTTTATCACAATTATTCATGGATGTCGAGGAAGTGGAGGAGAACCTCCGAGCTTGTGGCAGGATTCAAAGTCAGTATCATGTCAAATATGAACATGAGGCTGATTTTATTTGTTGTCCCTATGAAGAGAAGATAGTGGATGATTTGGTCCTTGAAGCATGTATCTTTGATAAACTTTCCTTTGAGGAAGTCACTATCTCAAACATCGACCAAAAGCAGCTTGTTGTTGACAAACACTTTGGTAATGAATACTTTGCTGTTAGAGAGCATCCCGAAACAAGACATTTTGAATGTTAAGAGTTAAATGTTTGTTATGGACAACCTATTTTTGATGGAAATACCAGTGATGGTGATGAACATAATTTTTCTATGATTTCTTTGGAACCTATTAGCACTATTCCGATATATGACGATTATGATTTTGATCCTTGTAAATGCTATGGAGGTGTTGAAATGAATTTTCATATAAATCTAGTCTCTTATCCATCACCAACAAATGAACAACCCTGTTTTAATAAAAACCATGTGTATGAGCAATAGAATATCCCCACGATATATGCAGAGAGGAATAACAATCAACCAAAAAGTGGTTCTAAATTTACGAAGAAGCTATTCAACCCATAGATGCATGTGTCTATCATTCAATCAAGTGTGCCTGTAAAAGACATCACACATACTGTCAATAGCTTCGAAACAGTGAAGGTAACCTTTCATAAATTAATCAGGCATTGCTTTTAGTTTCAAGACCCTGTCGATGAATACATAGAGTTTCACTTTTCAAATGCTTTGGAGCATATAGACTTTATCTTTTTATCATCATGCCTGGGTGAGTATGGTTTCTTGAATGAATTCTTATCACTGTTGTTACATTTCAAACATCAGTTACTACCAGCTGGCACCTAAAATCAAGGGAAGTCAAGCTAGCATCTTTATGAGTGGCTGATGATGGAGAAGATTGTAGAAACAACAACTGGTAGCAATATGACAACTTACAACTTCTACAAGACACTTGGCAATGGAAAGAGATGCACATCAAGGAAGAAAGTGTCATTCAAATCGTGTTGGATTAATTGTCAACATTTTTCCTTTTTTGTAGTAGTTTGTTAATAGTTGTTAGCATAGGTGTTCGATAGATAGCTGTTGATTGGAGAATCCAATGGAAGGAAGGGCCAACTCACACCTCTAGCCGTTGACTTTATTTTTTATTATAAATCCATGTTCCAATCAAGAAGACAGGGGAGAGGCTGAGAGGCTCTATTTTTGTACTTTGACAAAATTAATTCGAAGATAACCTATCTTATCATTTTCTGTGTTAAGAATTCATTTGCAGAAGAGAGTGATGTTTAGCTATGTTTTTCTTTGTTTTGACTCTTAATATTTATTCTTCTTCAACAACAAGCGTGAGAGGGTTTCTTAGGAGGATCCTTTGAGATCTTCTACCTTGTGTGTTGCTAAATCTCTTATGAAAATTATTTTTAGATTATGATTCTTCTTCTACTGTATAAATAGTATGCTTGAAAAGGATTTTCATGTCTCTGTTTGTAGTTCTATATTTTCCCATAAAAGTCTTCCACCTGAAAGCCTTGAAAGGCTAAACATTACTTTTGGATGATCTATTTTGCTGCATATGGAAGATGATTGCAGGGATAGATTCATATGATTTTTTAAACTCAAGCAAATAGCTTCATCCTTACCTCTCTCATAATTTCAAAATCAACTTTCTTTTTGTAATATTTGATGTTACCAAGCTCACCTGATTTGTTAAGCCCTAATGTTGGCTCATTACCCCTTAATTGGGGCATATTATATTAGTAATGTTATTTTATTTATGTCGGATTTAGGCCATTAGTTGTAATTATACCTCCTAGTCTCCTATATACACCAAGGAGACATTTTCATTTTGAATCATCTTGTACAGGAACATTTAAGTGGGGTAAAAGGAGGTTGCCCCCTCGAAGAGGCTTATTATCTGAAATTATCTCTGTTTCAAGGCATTGAGTACTTTTCCTAAGGTTTTTCCATGCTATATTGATGTTTGATTCTTAACATATGGTATCAGAGCTCAAGGTCTTGGGGATTTGCTGCTACATTTGAGACACCATGGAATTTTCACTATAACTTTTTTTATACAACGTTTCATAAGGAACCACTTGGAGGGTTTTTAGTAGACGGAGCAAGGTATGTTGGGTTCAAAATTCAGCTCCTGAGGCCTTATAATTTCGGAGATACAACCTGTACAAGATAGGGTTATGGAATCATCCTGAAATGAGTCATTGCGGAATTTTCTCTATAAAAAATTTTCTGTAATGTTTCAAACCCTGAAATCTGAAGGCCATTTACAGAAATTAGTAACATATCTGTGGTAAAAATTTCAGCTTCTGGGTCATCTTAAATTTGTAGATACACCTTGTGTAAGATAGGGTATCTGACTAGTCCTATTGACTAGTCTCAAGAAGGTGGTCCAGGTAAAACAAGCATAACTTCTTTCTAGAGTATCTAAATCGAGTGGGACTGGTTGGATTGGATCGTGGACAGCCTGTAGTATTTTGGGTACGAGTTTCAGAATTTTATATCAATTATTTTGTGCGGGGTATTCTATACAAGTGAGATCTCCTGGAAAGGACAAAAATCGGCAAGTTGTGAGGAAGTTACCGTAAATTCCACTTGGCACATCCAATTTTGATCAGACCTGTGGCATTGCAAAGAAGAAATATTAGAGAAATACCTAAAA
>ML780504.1:54983-100760 GCA_009831015.1 Picea engelmannii | reverse complement strand
CGCATGAAACAACAAGCAGATCAACATCGTAGTGAAAGAAGTTTTGAAGTAGGGGATTGGGTGTTTTTAAGACTACAACCATACAAACAGATGTCCCTCAAGCAAGCCAAGAAGGATAATAAATTTTCACCAAAGTACTATGGACCTTATAAGCTGTTGCAAAAGATTGGTACTATGGAATACAAATTGGAGCTGCCTGCATCTTCACGAGTACACCGAGTTTTCCATGTTTCATTCTTAAAGAAGGTTATAGGTGACAAGATCCCAGTTCAAACTATATTTCCAAAACTTGACGAGGAAGAAAAAATCATATTGGAGCCTGAAGCCATCACTGACAAAAGAATTCGCCAGCTAAGGAATATATCCATTTCAGAGTATCTCATTAAATGGAGGAAACTATCGGTTGAAGATTCCACTTGGGAAGATGAGTATTTTATACAGAAGCATCCAGAGTTACTCAAGCGTTGCGGACAACACTTGTCTCAAGGGGAGGGGCATGTTAAGCCCTAATGTTGGCTCATTACCCCTTAATTGGGGCATATTATATTAGTAATGTTATTTCATTTATGTCAGCTTTAGGCCATTAGTTGTAATTATACCTCCTAGTCTCCTATATATACCAAGGAGACATTTTCATTTTGAATCATCTTGTACAGGAACATTTAAGTGGGGTAAAAGGAGGTTTCCCCCTCGAAGAGGCTTATTATCTGAAATTATCTCTGTTTCAAGACATTGAGTACTTTTCCTGAGGTTTTTCCATGCTATATTGATGTTTGGTTCTTAAAATGATTACAGTCTAGGGTGACTTTTGGAGTGATAGCAACACTTGTACCAATAAGTTTCTCTAGTGTCGATTGGCGTAACTGTCCTTCCCACTAGTTAGTTGTTTACTTGATTTGTCTTTAGGAAATTTTAGTGTGTGCTTTGTATCTCATGCTAGCCAAAAATTACTGTGTCATTTGATCATTTCACAACGTGGTATATCAATAGCTCTGTCGGTCATGTAGGATTCAGGCCCTGTTGCTGGTTACTTTGGAGACACCTCCACCATCATTGAGGCATAGACTAGATCAAGAAGGATCGTTTGAAGTGACCTAGCCGAAGGAAAATATACCCAAGCCATATCCGAGGGAATACTTTCCAGCCCTAGAGGAATCCATCGTCTCTGAACTCGAGACCAAAATTTTCAGGCCAACAAATCCTTCGATCACTGACTTATTGACACTGCTTCTAATTTAGATAGTCCCTCTCGAGGTGAATTCTTTTGAACACCAGTTTATTCAACAAGCGATGATGGAAGCAAATGCTTCTACTTCGTCAGGGAGTCCTCGTATTCCTGTTACAACTTCCACTAGAGGTGGAATTGTACCTCCTCTCCTACCTCCGCCTGTTAGGACCATGACTGTCTTGATGCCCACAACTTCGGGTAGTGGTTTGATTCCATCGACGATTTCCACCACTATTCCCTTCATTTAGAACGCGTCGGGTTCTCCCTTCTCATATGGAATGCCTGGTTTTGACTTGAACTTAGTTATTACTTACTCTACTTTATAGACCATGGGTCTGGGGGAAAGGAGATCTAACACTCCCTTGCAAGGATTTTCCGCGGGCACAACTACCCCATTTAATGTTATTTCCTACGGCGGGGATCATATACCTCCTCTATCCCCTTCAATCGGTGGCACATTTTAGCAATCAATCAAGCCTAATGCTAGCTATAGTTTGTTTAGTGGAGGTAGTTTGGGACCTTCATCCTAAACGATGCTGGTGAGATCAATTCCATTCTCTTTATTTGATGCGCTTGGAAATAACACTTTTTCTTTGCTTGCTTTCTCGACTAGGGGAAAACCCAAATTTGGTCAACAAAACCCTGTGCAAGGTGCCATTCCTTCACAGGGAGCGATGACAGAGGTATACTCCACACAAGGACTTTGGAATCCTTGGCAGGGCCTGTTTCCCTTGCAAGGGATGCTGGTCAGGGGAAACCCCTTCCATACTCAATTTAACCCTGGGCAAGGTTCAATACCTATGCCAGGAGGATTGGCTGGGGGCATACCCAACCAAGGTCCTTGGAACATTTCACATAGAGCAATCCCTACACAAGCTATGTCATATAACTTCGAGAGTCAATCGATTATGCAAAAACATATGCATGTTCCTTTTACTGGTCTGGGCCATAGTTTCTACCAAGACCCTAGCTAGCAGTCCAACTTTTCCTGGCAACTTGGTGCCAATCAAAATCCAGGTCCCTTTTTTCATGTAAATACTCCACAACTGAAACTACTCTTTATGGAAACATTGCATTTTCCATACCTGTCAATATTGTTAAATGACCTAATCTGTCACGATCTGCATTGGCCCCCCATGTCGACTAAGTTGCCTTCTGACATCCCTAAGTTTGAGAGGAAGCCTGACGAAGATCCATGTGATCACGTGATGACTTTTCACTTGTGGTTCTCATCTAACTCATTGAAGGATGACTCCATTAAGTTGCACCTATTTCAATGCACTCTTATAGGGGGTGCAACAAAATGGTATATCGATCTCGACAACTCGAAGTGCTCTTACTTTAATGACCTGGCTATGGTTTTCTTGAACCATTTCCAGTTTCCAGTGAGATATAATGCTGACACTGAGTTGCTGGCTAACTTCAAGCAGACTAAAGATGACCATATCTCAGATCATATCCTCGAATGGAGGCAATGAGAGAGTTTGATTAAGGTCAAGGTCCCTCCTGCATTCTTTCTTGAGCAGTTATTAAATTCTTTGGTTTCATGTGTGTCAAAAGATGTAGCAATGTCCAGGGTGTTTTATGAAGAAGAGGTTATTATGAGAGCCCAACAACTGGAATTGATATACTCTTAGTCCGACATGATTTACGATATCTTACCCGATGCACCATGGTCAATGCTCTACAAAGAGAAACAAAATTCTGGGCCCCATGTTGATGGCATAGTGGGCTCAACACAAATCAAGTCCACAGATTTGTTGTCTAATCAATTACAACAATTATCAATTCAAAAGACTGTAGCAACCCAAAATCCTAGTTCAACTACCCCCGCAACCTAGGCATAGGATGTACATAGTGTACAATCAATAACTCCCAAGGATAACCAACAGACTGAGGGAAAGAAGAAATAGAAAAATAAGAAGGGAAAAGGGATAAAAAGGATGCTAACAGTTTTTTTGAGGGAAAAACTGAGAAGAGGAAGGTGAAGTTTCCATGAAAGATTTTCATGAACGACCACTTAAATCACCTATGCCCTCAGTTTGCAGAATCCTAGAAGCTATTGGCACAACAAAATTCTGTTGTTTTGACACACCCTTTTCCACAAGGGAAAAATATGGCTCAAGCATCCATATCCACGAGCACGTCTGGGGGCAATCAGGGACCACCCATGCCTAATCCAAACAACTTGGTCACAAACATTTACATGATGAATGCCGATGCTCATTTATCAACCAATACTTGTGACTACGGAACACCCAAATCCGTTGAGAAAGGAAAAGAGGCCTCCAACCCATTGACTCCTCTTTAAAGTGAGAATATAGTGGGAGAGACAATGACTCGAATCCCTAAAGGTGCATTCAAGAAGTCTTTTCATAACCAAAACGCGAGAGATGCTCAGAATTACTCCATCGTGGAGGATCTGGCATGGACATCTTGTGTAATGTATGCTCTGGAGGTTCTCCAGAGTTTCCCCTCATAGAGAAAAGCTCTATTATCCGCCTTGGGAGCAACGGAGCCCAGTAACTCAGGGATGATCTTCTTCAATTCGACTGACCTTAAATCTCATCTTCCTCACCATGTTGCAATTTAGATATTAGTGGCATACACCACATAATCGTTGACATGGAACATTTTTTGTACGATGGTTGATGAGGGTTCCTTGAATTGCGTGATGTCGTTGGCATGTTGGAGGGACATTGGCCAACCTGGGTTGTATCCATTGCCTACTGATCCAAGATATTTTCATCGAAGTGACTTATAAATAAATGTATTAAATGAGCATAAATTAAAGTGCACCATTAAAGAAGGAAAATCTCAATAATGAAGAGACATAGGCATCAAATATGAACATGAAAACTTGATAATAGAGTTCATCCCTGGTGGATTACGTCTCCGGGTCCTACTCTCAAATGGGTAGGCCTTTTTATTAACTCAACAAAATAATTTGGCAAAATACATAAGTATACCTCATTATGGAATTAAGCTACAAAAGATTTTCTCAGATCAAAAAACATACAACACCATTTAATTCATGGCATTGAATTACCCAAAAATGACTGTCTCCATGCCTCGATTCGACTCTAGCACTCCCGTGCCCTTGAGAAATATCGTCTCGATTTCTGTGCTTGCTCTCTGCATTTAATTCTCTATATTGGTGTCTTGGTTTCCATGCCTGGCCATACCATACATGCACCCTCCTTCCTCCGTCTGTGGGCATACTCGGATTTTAACGAAAATGTGGGACGAACTACACAGGGCAGTCCGTGGCCCAATGATGGTAGAGCTATAGTTAAGGTGTATGCATAGGGGGAGATCCCAGGGTCGATCCCGTGGGTACATACATACATACATACATACATACATACATACATACATACATACCTACGTACGTACATACATACATACATACATACATACATACATACATACATACATACATACATACATACATACATACATACATACATACATACATACATACATACATACATACATACATACATACATACATACATANTATATATATAATATGGGATTGGTGGTTCAATAAATTTGGAGGTGGTTTAGATATATCCATTGGCTGCCATATCTGGTAGGGCTCCACTAGATTTGGTAGACCCACCTTTTTTTTATTTTTGAAATTCGGTTCTTGGGCCCTCATTGGGAAATTTTCCCACTGCCATGTGGAAACCCATAATTGGGCCACATGGCAGCCAACTATTGGTCCATGCCAACCACCTACATAGTCACCTTCCATATATATATATATATGTATATTTCTATATGGGATCAGTGGTTCAATAAATTTGGAGGTGGTTTAGATATATCCATTGGCTGCCATATCTGGTAGGGCTCCACTAGATTTGGTAGACCCGCCTTTTTATTTTATTTTTGAAATTCGGTTCTTGGGCCCTCATTGGGAATTTTCCCACTGCCATGTGGAAACCCATAATTGGGCCACATGGCAGCCAACTATTGGTCCATGCCAACCACCTACATAGTCACCTTTCACATCATTCTGCCACATCACCGTAGAGTCTGCCATGTGGCAATTTTTCATTGGTCCACAGATTGTCTTGAAAAATCCAAAAACGAGTGACATGTGGAAGCCTTTGGTGCTACCATGTCACCATGATGACATCATAATGACATGTGTCACCTCTTGTGTGTTCCACATACACTGTACATATGTTGACGTCATTCATACTGATGTTTACGTCAGCAGTACATATGCTGACTCATCCCCTGCTAACTGGGTTAGGTTGACCAAAATTTGACCGTGAATATATTTCGATCCGTAACTCTGTTTGATGAGCCATTTAAACCGTTGGAAATATTATGATGCTCTCTTCATGATGATGCCACTTTCACTGAGTTTTGAAGACTTACATTTTTTCCCTTTCTCTATCTGTTGAGGCCATTCTAAGCTTCCTGAGTTGCTTCTGCGAATTTTGAGCTATCCTTAGTATTCTCTAGATCCTTTTTGGATCACACCTTCCCATTGAGAGCTTTTTGGACCACCAAAATCTTTCATCAATCAATAGATAAGTGAGGGAAGAGTTCCCTCACCTTGTCCTTCTCAATCCACTTTGCCTTACTTGGATGTGTGCCCTTTAAACCTACTCTAAGATAATCAACATCACCCCAGCTGAATACTCAGGAGAAAACTCATCAGCTGAAGGTATTGAAACTTCCTCATCCCGATCCATGATCATGGGAGGTTCAAAAAGTTTCAAGTAATCTACATTTACAACTGAGTAGATATGCATATAAGGTGGAAGATCTAGATGAAAAGCATTGGTACCACTTTTCTCCAAAATAGTGAAGGGTCCATAACGAATGGGCTTGAGTTTCTTGCCTTCACCCTTCAATATTTCCTTGCTGATGTGAAGCCATACCTATTCTCCAACCTAGAACCAATGATCAACCTTGTGTTTTTCATGCCGAGCTTTATACTGTGCTTGGATTTTCTCCAACTGTTCCCTGACTACTTGGTGTACCTGCTGGATCCTCTGGATGAATTTTCAAGCTCTGTCTTCATTTGAATCGACATATATCCCATACATCAAGTCCAAAGGAACTTTAGGTAGGTACCTAAAACATGTCTCAAAAGGAAAACACTGAGTGGAGGAATGTAAGGCTTGGTTGTAAGCATGTTGTACATAGGGTATCTGTTCATCCCCTACTTTGGGATGCTTGCTACAATAGCCTCAAAGAAAAAGTACCACTATTCGGTTAACAACCTCTGTCTGTCCGTTGGTTTGTGGATGGAAAGTAATGCTCCTCTTCAAGTTGGTGTCCATAATTTTCCATAAGCTTGTCCGAAAATCCCCAAGGAATCAAGTATCTCAATCCAAGATAATGGATGTGGGTAACCCAAAGTGTACCCAAACATACTGAAAGACAAGATTAGCAGTCTGCTCATCAATGATCTAATTTTTACATGGCATTAAGATACACATCTTGTTGAACCTATCTACTACAACATACAAATAGTCATGACCCCTTTTCGACATTGGTAAAACACCTACAAAATCCATGGAGATACTTTCCCATGGATGGGATGGAACAAGTAGTGGTGAGTATAGCCCCAGTTTTCTATTATTGGGCTTACAAGTAGAACACATCACATACCCCTTTACATATTTAGTTACAATTGCTTTAATTTGAGGCCAGTAACAAAACCTATGCAAATGAGCCATAGTTTTTCCTATCCCATAATGCCCAGACACAATAGAAGTGTGAGCTTCTTGTATTACATGGACTTGTTCACTTGTAGGAATACATAGCTTTCCAAGATGATAGAGTAGTTTTCTCTACAAACAATAGTTCTCTACCTATGCACCATGGGTTAGATTCTCATATACTTCTTTAAAATATTCATCAATGGAATATTGTTCCACATAGCTATCATGAGATAAAGAATCATTCTTCAAAATAATAAAAGCAACAATAGGATGTCTAGAAATCATATCGGCTACCTTGTTACTTGTACCCCTTTTGTACTTGATTACCAAATGAAATTGTTTTAGGAAACACATCCATCTGTAATGTCGAGATTGTTGCAGTTTGTTTTATGCTTGGAGATACTGTAAGGGTTGATGATATGTATGCATGATTGTTTCCTTCCCTAACAAGCAATGCTTCCATTTATTTATGCTTTGAACTAATGCATACAACTCTTTATCATATGTAGGATAGTTAACAACAACTTGGTTAAAAGTTTCAGAGTGGTAACAGATAGGATTACAATATTGCATCAATATTGCACCCATGGTGTATCCACTGACGTCTGTCTCGATCTCGAAGGGCGGTTGAAGATTCAATAGTGCTAATACTGGTGCGGTACTAATCTTTTCCTTCAAAGTGTCGAAAGATTTTTGTTTCTTTACTCCCCACTGAAAAGTGTTCTTCACACTGGTTAAGTCATGCAAAGGAGCTTCTATAAAGGATAAATTTGAAATGAACCTCCTCCAATACTAGACTGCAACTAAGAAGCTCTATATCTCGGTTACACTTTTGGGCTCAGGCCAATTTATAATTACATCAATCTTGGAAGGATCAATTTTTAATTGTCCTCATCCTACAATATGACCTAAGTACACAAGTGCAGTATTACCAAATTCACATTTAGACAATTTCACATAGAAATTTTCTGGTTCCCTTTGCAAAGTATCCAATACTTGCTTTACATGCCTCACATGTTCATCCCAAGTCTCACTAAATATAAGAATGTCATCTAAATATACATGTACAAAATCATCTAGAAAAGGCCTGAATACATCATTCATCACACCCATGAAGGTTGAGAGAGCATTAAAAAGCCCAAACACCATAACTAACCACTCAAACAATTCATGTTTAGTTTTAAAGGCAGTCTTCCATGCATCTTGTACTGCAATCCTAATATGATGGTATCCACTGTGCAAATCCAACTTAGTGAAATAAACAACATTCTTTAACTGATCAAGTAAATCATCTATACGAGGAAGAGGGTATCGATTTTTCATCATGATTTTATTTAAGGCCCGGTAATCGACACACATTCACCATGTGCCATCTTTTTTTGGCACCATCATGATCAGAGAACGACAAAGAGATGATGAATCCTTGATCCAATAGGCCTTGTACCTACTTATTGATCTCTGTCATCTCTACAACTGACATCCTATACATGCCCACATTAGGAAGATGATAATCCTGCTGAAGATGTATTTAATGTTGGATTTCCCTCTTAGGAGGTAATCCATTTGGTTCCTGGAAAATATCATCATACTTAGAAACAATATCAATTAATTATTTCTTATGATAAGGAACACATCCTTGGAAGGCGTTGGGTGTTCCAACATCTTTCTTCCTTACGACCATGAGTACATATCTCTTATTAGTGTTTATGAGTCTCTTCATTTGTCTTTCACTAACAAGTGGTGTGTTTACCCTCATGCTATGAGATCTAACAATATATTCCACTCCCCCCTTAGTAAGGTGGTATTTTTTCTCATGACGAAAGAAGACTGCTTTTCTATCATAAATATAAGGACTCCCCAACACTATGACACATATATCAAGTGATAAAACATCCAAATCCACTTCATCAATCAACTTTGAAGCAATAGAAAATTTGACCCTACATTGTTTGGTGACATTAAGTTTTGCTTTATCACATACCAAACCAGGAGGATAAGGCTTTGGATGTGTTTTTTTTTCAAGACCCATCTTTTTGACAAGTGCTTCAGATATCAAGTTTACTTGGGAACCCATATCAAATAATGTATCTATCTTAGTTTGTTTAGATACAACTCTTATATGAAATAATTCATTCCTCCTTCGTTCATCATCATGAGATTCATTATTGGAATTTGAACTAGCATGAAGGGAGTATTTACCTTGTAATCCAACCACTGTGATCTTTCCTTCGTCTCCTAAATCATAACCAAGATCTTGTTGCACTGTAACAACAATTTTTTTCTTCCCCTTTCCAACAAACTGTTTTGGTCTCTTCTTTGGATGTAGTTTCCAACAATGTTCATCATCGTGACCACTTTTGTAACATCCCCAACCACCAATAGGCTGGGCATCATCACTTAGTAAACATATTTTTTCTCTGATACCAATTTGTAATGTCCTCAGCCATCAACATGCCAGGCACGCTACCTTAGACATAGCTCTTTTGTGGAAATATTCACATAGAAACTTAACAGGAAATGAAAGAGATAATATGGAAACATACATGTAGTGAAACACATGATATTATTACAAGAATAATAGACATTCACTTAAATACATCATTTAACCATTAATCATAGAAAATATACTTATCTCTTAATTGAAATACACCAACTGCATGCATACCTTCCACGAATCTCCCAACCTCAGACCATGCTACTCATCATTCTCAGTAGTGGGTCACCCCTAAGCTGGGACTAAACTCCATCGGGCAAGGGATTCCTAGGCTAGGCAAGGAAAATAAGAATTTTCACAATACAACAGGAAGGATTTCCTCCAAGGAGCCACTTATGCCCACAACTCACATACTCTCATTACCCACATGCCTATCCCACCCCGAGAGTATACACCTTCACTATCCCAAAGCCCATCGACTGCTTCACCTCCTTTTATGAGGCTTCAAAAACAAGTTGGATAAAGAATTATTAGATCTCTTTAGCTACTACTGGAATCCCTCCAGGAGAAATCACTTCCCCAACACACTCTCTCACCTGGAGAGA
This sequence comes from Picea engelmannii, assembly GCA_009831015.1. Classification (NCBI taxonomy): domain Eukaryota; kingdom Viridiplantae; phylum Streptophyta; class Pinopsida; order Pinales; family Pinaceae; genus Picea; species Picea engelmannii. Next base: position 90,803 of record ML780504.1, on the reverse strand, counting down.
GTTTCTCACAGGCCTTACAACCTGCTTCTTCTATCCACAGGCATGAAAACCCACTTCTTCACTCCTACTCTCAGATAACCAACAGTAGCTCCAGTGAACCCCTTCAAAATTTAGATAAGGTATAGGTATCTTGGCATTTTGGAAATGCACAGGATATGGCTCAATGCCGATAGGTTCAAGAGGTGCATGTGTGTTCATAGGTGTGCAAAATTTTCAATGGTTAAAGAGGTCAATGAAGGAGGGACAAAAAATGGCTGTTTGCGTGAATGCTCAGTCTTAGTGCATGCATGAGTGGGGATCATGGAGAGAATGGAGAGAAAAACCCCACAACGATAGATTCCCCCCCATAAAACTGCATGCACTCAGGTTGACACATGGCTCTCTTGGGAGCTCGTCCCTCTCCACTTTTAGTTCATTCCCTTTTTCCAGAGGAACTTAGGATATCCGGGTTTATTTCCCAACTTTATTATTGTTAGGAAATGCATTATAATATTCCCTTGGGTTAAGCCCTCAATCTTAGCCCCTTTCTCCTAGCCTCTCATCCCCCTTTCCCTTACCCAACCTAGTGGATATTAGTCCCTCATAACTCTTTCTTCATGGTCGGTCTCCACAAAATGATGTTGTTATATTAATAATATGAATATTTACATGTACCAAACATGCTCGTGGCCTTTAACGTCTAGGATCTCCAGCCTAATAAACACATAATCCTACCAACTTATAATTACTTGGCTCACCAGCCTACAAAACATGTTACATTCATAATTACAACCAGGGATTGGCCTTGGGATATTACAATCCCCTCCTCTTATTTTTGCACTGTCCTCAGTGCAACTCATTTACACAACATCAACAAGATTTTCAAAATCTTAAAAAATATGTGGGTATTCTTCCCGCATAGCATCTTCGTGCTCTCATGTTGCGTCCTCAGGATCGTACCAGGTCCACTGGACCTTTACAAGCCTTATGGATCTATTACAAAGCTGCTTTTTTTTTTCCGGTCTAGTATGCACACCAGATACACTTGTAAAGCACCTTCTTGCTCCACCTGAATCACATTCCAATCAATCACATGATTATCATTAAGTATATATTTCTTGAGCAATGAGACATGAAATACATTATGAATAGTCATGCATGTAGGAAATGCAAGCATATAAGCGACTGGTCCAATCCTTTCTAGAATTTCAAATGGTCCACAATATCTGGCTGCCAACTTGGAACAATTTCCCAGCTTTAGGGAAATTCTTCTGGCTTTCACCTTCAAGAAAATGTGATCACCCACTTTAAACTCCCAGTGGGTTCTACCTTTGTCATAATAGATTTTCTTTCTGTCTTGGGTAGCCTTCAAATTCTGCTTAATCTTTAACAATTTCTCTTCCATTTCCCTGAGCAACTCTGGCCCAATTATTTCTTTATCAGCTGGGTTGTCTCAGCTTATTGGTGTGTTTCACTTTCTACCATAAAGTGCCTCAAATGGGCTCATATTTAGTGATACTTCATACCCATTTTTGTAAGCAAACTCTACAAAGTGTAGGTAGTATTCCCATATGGATGGTTTGTCCATCACATACATTCTTAACATATCTTCTATCACTTGATTTAATCTTTTTGTTTGTCCATCATAATCAGGATGATAAGCTATGCTGAAGTTCAAGTTCGTTCTGAACCCCTTGAATAATCCTCTCCAAAAATTTGAGGTAAACTTTGGGTCTCTGTCAGACACAATTTTCTTGGGAATAGTGTGCAATCGTGCTATTTCCGTCATACAAATATCAACAACATTAGATTCCATGTGAGTATTCAAGGGAATAAAATGGGAATCTTTCATAAGATTATCCACCACCACCATGATGGAATCATGTTGCTTGTTTGTTCTGCGTAATCTTGTGATGAAATCCATTGTCACCATTTCCCACTTCCACTCATGAATGATTAATGGCCGTAGCAACGCAGCTGGGTGTCTATGCTCAACTTTTACCCTTTGACACTCCATACATATGATGATGTATTCTACAATTTCTTTCTTCATCCCTGACTAGTGGTAATGGCTCTTGAATGCTGCTACTATTTTCTGATATCCAGAGTGCCCAACATAAGGCACATTATGCATCTCTTTCAAGATCATACTCCTCAATTCGTGAGAATTGGGTACATAAATTATGTTCCTATACAAGAGTATTCCATCAACATCCAATCTATAATCTTCTATTTTCTGTAGCATCTTACCTTGTTGTAACTTTGTTACCATGTCCATGTACTATGTATCTTCTTTTGCAGCCTCTAAAATCCCATTTTTAATATTAGTTTGATACATGTTGATGGCTGTAGCATGTAGTTCATGCACTCTCTTTCTTAGTGCATCAACCACTTTGTTCTCCTTTCCTTTGATGTGCTTGATATCAAAGTCATACTCACAAAGGAATCCCAACCATCTGCTCTGCCTGGAATTTAAAGTAGGCTGATCAAACAAATATTTCAGAGTATTATGGCCCGTTCTTAGCTCAAACCTCTTTCCCATGAGGTAGTGTCTCCATTTCTTTAAAGCGTTTACTATGGCTGCCAACTGCAAATAGTGAGTGGCATAGAGCCTTTCATGCTCTTTCAATTTCCCGGATTCAAAACATATCACAAATCCATTCTGGCCAAGGAATCCATCCAGTCCTTCTTTGCATGCGTCTGTGCAAACCAAAAATTCTTCATCCAGATCTACAATCTTCAGAATTGGAGCACTGGTTAACAATTTCTTCAATTTCCATAAACTTTACCTCTTTTCTTTGCAAGAAAGTGATTGGGTGAGCAATCCTCGAAAATCCTATAATGAATCTCCTATAGTAGCCAGCTAGACCCATGAACGACTTGACTTCTGTCACATTCTTAGGTGTTTCCCACCCTTTAACAACTTCAATCTTTTCAGGGTCTACTGCTATTCCCTCTTCGGATATTATGTGTCCCAAATAGTGGATTCAATTTTGGAAAACTAAGCACTTTCTCAACTTATCAAACAATTGGTGCTCTCTTATCACCTGTAACACCATCCTCAAGTGATGCTCATTCTCTTCCTCTATCTTGGAATATACAAGTATTTCATCCAAAAATACAATGACAAACTTGTCTAAATATTCTCGGAAAACACCATTCATTAAGCACATGAAAACAACTGGTGCATTTGATAACCCAAATGGCACCACAATGAACTCATAATGACTATACCTTGTTCTGAAGGTGGTCTTGTTGATTTATTCATCTTTAATCCTTACCTGATGGTATTCTGACCTGACATCTATCTTTGAAAACATCCTTGCATCCTTCAACTAATCAAAGAGGTCATCGATCCTTGGTAGAGGATACTTGTTCTTTATAGTTACTTTATTTAACTACCTGAAGTCAATGCAAAACCTTAGGGTCCCATCTTTCTTCTTCACAAATAACACTGGGGCAACCCAAAGTGACACACTTAGGCATAGGTACCCCTTATTTAAAATTTCTTCAAGTTGCATTTGCAGTTATTTTGGTTCCGATGTGCTCATCTGATAGGGAGTCTTTGATACTGAAGCTACCCCAGGCATCAAATTTATAGAGAAATCAACATCTCTCTTTGGAGGTGGCCCTAGTATCTCCTTTAACACATCTTCAAAATATTTCAAGACTTCATGATCTTCCAATTTTGGCACCTTATCCTTAGGTGCTTCATTCATATGGGTTGAAAATATTTGGCAACCTTTCCTGTAACACTTCTTTAGTGCATTGCTGAGATTTCCCAGACAATAACTGCCTTGGGAATTCCTTGGATTGCTCTCTAATTTCCTTCCTCATCCAAGCAGGTGAATGCCTTGTTATGATAGTCTAATATGGCATGGTGTTGGTCCAACCAATCCATACCAATTAGTCAATCATATGATCCCAAAGGAAATATGTTCAAATATTCCTTGGTACTCAGTCCATTCATGTCCACTGGACATGATTTAACCAACTCAACAACCTTTCTCTTGGCTCCTGTATCCAACTGCACCAACCAAGATTTTCCATGATTTCTTCTTGGTAATTGAAATCTTTCCACTACCTTAAGATCTATATATCTATGACTAGACCCCGAATCAATTAAAATAGTAAAGGCATGGTTATTGATCATACCTTCGACTTCAATCATATGTGATTGAAACTCATCTTTCTTGTTGTCTAGGGATGCATAGATCCTTGGTACTCTTCTTCCCATGTCCTCCATTGTTTCTACTTGCTGAACATTTTGAACAACTCTCACCTTGTCCTTTCTGTGAGGGAAATATCTATACTTATGATCTCCATTACAACCCCAACATTGTTAAGGTTTAAGCTATTATTAAGTTTCTTTTCATTTCACTAGATAACAATAACATAGATAGGATCACTAAGAAATACACAATCACAAGAGACACATAATTTATCTTGGGAAACCCTCATGGGGGAGAAAACCCAACAAAACTTCCTTAATATAGATATCCAATATAATGCCAAGAGATAACTCAAACAAATACAGAAAGTCCTCTCCAAGAAGTGCACCTCTCTCTCTCTCTTCTTCTTCTCCAACTGCAGCTCCAAACTTGTGCTCTGATGAAGTGAGTGTGTGTGTAAATGAGGCACTAGCCTCTTTATTTATACAATCTGGTAGGTGACTTTTCACTGGCAGGGATGACTTCTCAATCTGGGTGGTTATAACCACCTTTAATTAATTTGGGGGCCGAATTCTCATTCTTCCTATTACAATTAGGGTTTTACCAATCTGCAAAAGGGGATTTGGTTATTTACAATACCCGACATGATCAATCCACAAAAGGGGATTGATATAATGAATAATACATCAATAATAAATATAATACTCTTTGCAGTTACATTATTTCAACACTCCCCCTTAACAAGAAGGGTATTCTACAACAACATCAGGCGAGAGAGAGGGAAACATCATCAACAACATCTTGGAACACTAATTGGTGAATCTATAAATCATCGAAATTTTTTCTCATCAACAACATCGTCATTCACAATGGAATGAAATCATCATGATCTGCATCAATATGGATTAGTATAAGCCTAATACATCATCATCACAACACAAAGCTGGCCACATCATCACAACACAAGGCTGACACATCATCACAACACAAGGCTAGCAAACTACACAACAATTAAGGTGGAATCACAACACAACAATTAAGTTGGAATCACAACACAACAATTAAGATGGAATCTCAACACAACAATTAAACTGGAATCTCAACACAACAATTAAGCTGGAATCTCAACACAATAATTAAGTTGGAAGCACAACACAACAATTAAGCTGGAATCTCAACACAACAATTACGCTGGAAGCACAACACTAGGCTGGCATCACCACACAACAATTAAGCTGGAAGCACAACACTAGGCTGACATCACCACAAAACTACTCCCCCTATCGAGGGAGGTCCTTTTGGACTATACCAATCTTATCTCGAAAGTGATCAAACTTTACACAAGATAGAGGCTTCGTCAACACATCGACAACTTGTTCATCCGTGCTAACATATTGGAGATTTATGGCTCCTCTCTGCACCATGTCACGGATGTAATGGTATTAGATCTCTATGTGTTTCAACTTGTCACGAAATACATGATTCTCTGTCATCTTTATGCAGCTCTGGTTATCTCATAGGATTCTGGTTACTTCCATCTCTAGGTCGAATAGACTTGTTAGCAACTTCCTAAGCCATATGGTTTCACAACTGGCAGAACACGCAACAATGTATTATGCTTCTGCTGTAATGAGAGAAATACTTGATTTGTTCCTAGTCTGCCATGAGATCATGGCTGATCCCAAACTGAAACATCATCCTGAAGTGCTCTTCCTACCAGAGACACTTCCATACCAATCTGAATTAGTGTACCTTCTCAGTGTGAAATCATGATCTCCATCATAGCTGGGACCACAATCTAATGTACCCTTAAGATACCTCATCACATGTTTTGTAGCAACTAGGTGAACATGTCTGGGTTCTACCAGAAACTGACTCAAAGTGTTCACAACAAAACATATATCTAGTCTGGTGTTCATCAGATACATCAACGATCCAATGACCTGTCTATACATCGTGTCATCAATCAATTCCGATGAAGTGTCGACCAAAAGCTTCAACTTCGTTTCCATGCGTGTATTCAAGGACTTGCACTCTAACATATCAAATCTCTTTAGGATTTCAACTGCATACTTCCCTTGGTTAAGGAATATCCTCTCTGGGCTTTTCCATACCTCAAGACCTAAGAAATAATGCATTAGGCCAAGGCATTTCATCTCAAATTCTGAAGTGAGCTTCTTCTTACATTCGGTGATGAGATTTTCTTCTCCAGTTAAGAAAAAGTCATCCACATACAACAAAAATATCACCGACTCATCATTCATAACGTTGAAGTAGATGTTAGAATCATCTTTACTCTTGGTAAAACCCAAGCTTGTCAGAAAACTATCTATCCTTCCATACCAATCTCTAGGATCTTGCTTCTACCCATACAAAGCCTTCTTCAACTTGTAGACATCGGTCTTCCTGTATTCAACTTCAAATCCTTGAGGTTGTTCTATATACACTTCTTCTTTGATGACACCATTTAGGAAGGCTGTCTTTACGCCCATCTAGTGTAACTTCCACTTCATCTTAGCTGTAAGGGATATGATGGTTCTGATCGAAGTGTATATGGATACAGGAGTGAATGTCTCTTCATAGTCAATGCCTTCCTTTTTAGAAAATCCACGAGCGAAAAATCTTTCTTTATACTTCTCAATAATTCCATCAATGACATGTTTTATTTTGAAAATCCATTTGGAAGATACCACATCCTTGCTATTCGGTCTGGGAACTATTTCCCATACATCATTATTTATTATGGATTGATATTCTTCTATCATGGCATCTGCCCATTCTTTCTTCTGAATGGCTTCTTCAAAGAATATAGGCTCCTTCTCTAGGATATCACACATCAAAGCCATATAACTGGAGAATGGCTTAGGTCTCTTCACCTATCTCGTGGTTCCTTCGGGAACACCATACTTCTCTCCATATTGAATAATATACCTAGCCCAAACATGCTTTCTCTTATGGGAGATCATCATCTGAGGAGGTTATTGAAATTATACTATGTCATGATCTTCTAGAATTTCCTCATTAGGGGAAGCTATGACTTCCCTCATTGGTTCTGCAACTCTAAGAACCTTCCTCACTAATTCTGCAACTCTGGGAGCTATAGGTTCCTCTTCATATACTTCTTCAATATGGAATCTTCTTGATTTATTGAGTGCTACATCTTCATCAAAGGTCACATCCCTTTTGATCTCAATGTGATGGTGAACTGGTATATAAACCCTGAAGGCTTTGGAGAATTCAGAGTATCCAACAAATATTCCCTTCTTTCCTGAAGGGTCCATCTTGTTTCTCTTCTCTTTCAAAATATGTACAAATACTGGGAAGCCAAATATTTTGAGATGGCTTACTTATGGATTCTTTCCAGAGAACATCTCTTCAGGGGTATTGAACCCAAGTGTAGTATGGGACAATCAGTTTTGTACATATACTACTTTTTTTGTTGCTTCTTCCCATAAGCACATTGGAATATCTTGATGATGGATCATGGTCTTCACTGCTTCCATTATTGTTATGTTCTTTCTTTCTACCACACTATTTTTTTGAGGATTGTAAGGATTGGTGAGATCCCTCTTAATCCCGACATCTTTGCAATAGTTTACGAACTCTTTTGAGGTGTATTATCCTCCATTATCTGACCTGAGTATCTTGATCTTTCTTTTAGAAAGATTCTCTATCAAGGCTTTGAATTCCTTGAATTTACTGAACACTTCATCTTTTGATTTCAACAAGTAAACCCAGGTTTTACGAGAATAATCATCAATAAAAGATACATAGTATACATACCCACTGATGGAGGATGTTGGCATTGGGCCACACACATATGAGTGATTGAAGTCTAGTACTCCTTCTGCTTTGCTGTCTCTCTTTGGAAAAGGGTTCTTGATGTTCTTCCCTTGTGCACTTCCATCACACACACCTTCATGGTCAACCTTGAGTTCTGGTAGACCTGTGACTACCTTGCATATATACGGTACTGCCTTGTAGTTGATGTGTGCTAATATTCTATGCCAAAGTTAACATGGATTCTCAATGGCATGGGTCATGGCTGTTTCTGAGTGACCCTTTAGTTTATACAAGCCACCTTCTTCTTTTCCAATGACGATTGCTTCTTTCATGGTTTCTCCTTTAGCCCACATAAGAACTTCTCCATCTATAAAGGGAATTATGGAGCCTTTCTTTTCTAAAGATGATATGAAGAGTAGGTTCTTTTTCAAACCTGGTACATAGAGTACATCCTTCATCTTCATTGGAGTCCCTGAATTAAGCTTGTAGTTTGATTCTCCCACTCCCTTGATAGGGTATTGATAATCATCTCCAAGTGTAAATTTATGAGAAAACTTCTTTTTTGAAATGAAAGAGAGAACATCTCTTTCACCTATCATGTGCTTGGAAGCACCACTATCAATGAGCCAAGTGTCCTCTTCAGGCGTTATCGATCTTGAGAGGGCTGATATTAAGACATAGTCTTTAATTTGCTCTCTTAACATATTTGCGGGTGGCTCTTTATCTTCAACTGCATGGGCATGATGTCTCTTATTTTTCCTCTTGTATTCTTCTTGTCTAGCTGGACAATGTCTCCCAATATGTCCCATCTTGTCACAATCATAGCATTGGACACATGAGTAATCTCTTTCCTTTCTTTGTCCTTTCTTCTGAAATCTCTTTGGTTGAGATTCTTTATGACTGAATTTGTTTTGGGGGTGAGAATCTTTATGATTTTCTTTTTGGAAGTAAGAATTCTTTCTTCCTCCTTTAGTGTGAGTAGCTAGGGCTTGATCTTCGTCTCTTGAAAGTAAAGCTTCCTGGTTAGCTACTCTTGATTCTTCTTGAATGCATTCTTCCCACAGACTGTCAAATAGGAGTTTCTCCTTTCTTACATAGATGGTTTGGATGAATGCATCCCGAGGTCTTGAGATACCATTAAGGGCCATCATTATAAGTTCATATTCATCTATAGCATCTTTGATCACTTCTAGTTGTTCTTTGAATTGATATATTCTAGAGAAATATTCTTGGATTGATTCTCCTCTCTGCATCCTTGTATTTTTGAGCTGAGTTCTTAGATTCATCTTCTGATTTATGTTCTTTCCTTCATATAGTATGGTTAGGGCATCAAACATTTCTTTCAGATTCTTCTTTGATGACACTTGAGGAATCAAGTGATCTTTGACCGAATCCGCAATGATTATTTTGGCCCTAATTATGTCCTTGTGGTGTTTTTCTTTATCTGCAACATCGACGGGTTCTGGTACTTATTATTTGACGAATATTGCTAGGTCATTCTCTTAAAGAATGAGACAAATACTATACTTCCAGGAATGAAAGTTTTCCACACCTTCCAACTTGTCAACAATCTTAGTGCTTGCAGACATCTTTTACTTGGGGCTAGGAAAATGACCAAAAATGAAAATGCTCAAAATTAAATTCCGAAATTACCAGGAGGTGCACTTGGCTGAGGCGAGTATCCTGGTGTAGTTAGATTTTAGAAAATCCAACTTTTACCCCTCCAAACTTGATCTGCGAATTTCTGGACTGGTGCTTCTGGTTTTCTGGTACTCTGGTACTTTTGGTACTTTGTGAAAACTAGGGTTTCACTTTCCAGGATATCTATCCACTGAAAAGTTGTGCTGAGGATACCAAAGTGATCCTTGAGGAAGGGCACACTTTTCTAGATGGTTTTTGGGCTGAAATACTTATTCAACACAAATCCCTAATTTGCATGTATGGAAACAATGACGTTTTTCACTTTCTCTTGTGAAATATGCTCTCTTCAGCTTATCTCTAAAACCATGTTAAGGTTTAAGCTATTATTAAGTTTCATTTCATTTCACTAGATAACAATAGCATATATAGGATCACTGCGAAATACACAATCACAAGAGACACATCATTTATCCTAGAAACCCTCATGGGGAGAAAACCCAACAAAAAATCCTTAATATAGATATCTAATACAATGCCAAGAGATAACTCAAACACATACATAAAGTCCTCTCCAAGAAGTGCACCTCTCTCTCTCTCTTCTTCTTCTCCAACTGCAACTCCAAACTTGTGCTCTGATGAACAAGTGAGTGTGTGTGTGTAAATGAGGTGCTAGCCTCTTTATTTATACAATATGGCAGGTGACTTTTCACTAGTAGGGACAAATTCTCAATCTGGGTGGTTATAACCACCTTTAATTAATCTGGGGGCCAACTTCTCATTCTACCTATTACAATTAGGGTTTTACCAATCCGCAAAAGGGGATTTGGTTATTTACAATACCCGACATGATCAATCCACAAAAAGGAATTGATCTAATGAATAATACATCAATAATAAATAGAATACTCTTTGCAGTTACATTATTTCAAAAAACATTGCATAGGTGTCTGCCTTGGCCTTTTCCCACCTACTTCAGCCATCCCGGGCTCCCTCAAAACTAGTTGTCCTCGAGGACTATTTCTGAAAAATGGTGGCTTGCTCTCATTCTGCCTCTACTCGTTCTTAAACTTCCTCTTGTCTTCTCAAGCTCTTTGGAAAGTAGGATTTACCCTATCCTGATCATATAAACATTTTTCCTTATGGTTTCTTCCATAGTTTTAGGATCATCATACTAGATTTTGTCACTGATAAAATATGACATCCCACTCAGATATCTCTGGATATTGACTATCTCATCCTTAATGAAAGGGAAATACTTCAACAAATCTAGAAATATCCTTTCATATTCATCTATAGTCATGTGGCCCAATTTAAGTTTAAAGAACTGTTTCATCTTCTTGTCATAATATCTCTTGGTTAAGTACTTCTTTTCAAAATGTTTCTTGAATTCCTTCCATGTGACATCCTTCTCTCTATTGTGCTACACTTGCACAAGATGATCCCACCACATGGATGCCTTTCCTTTCAGCTGATAGATTGCAATTCTTCCTTCTGCATGAGAGGAATAATTATGCAATTGGAAATATTTCCTCATGCAAAGTAGCCATGTTTCAACCTCTTCATCTTTCTGGTGCTCTCCATCAAAAGTAGGAGGTTTAATATTATTCATTTCACCCTTCAGTTCATACACTTTATATCTCCTATGATTTATGGTAGGAGATGGACTTGAACTGCTGTGTGGCCTCCTTTTGGGAGTGCTAGTGATGTCTGTTACCACTTATTTCTTGTCTTTCCTCATCAGGGGACCCGTGCATCCCTGATTTGCTGGATCCACTTTCCTTATACAACTTCTTTTCAATTCTTTCTAGGCTTCGCATTAAATTCACATTGAATTCTTCCTATTGCCTCTTGGTTTTATTAAGACTTTCATTATTTGCCTGGTGAATTTGGACATCTTTTTGCAAATTTTTAATGATTTTCATCATTCTCACATCTTTATCTATTTCTTCTCCATGCCCATTGGAGTTTTTTCCTTCAATTCCCAAATGTACATCCATTCCTCTAACTTCATCCTCCAGACTGTAAGCATCATGTGACTCCTCCATTTCTCTGCACTATGTAACAATTTGGTTCAGTTCTGACAATTGCTAACTATGCAAAATGTACAGTCATCCGAATTTTGTCAGGCTATTAGACTTAATAATTTTCCAGAATAAATTAAATGATATGATTTAACAAAAGAATATCAGACTCCATTTTTTGTGGTTCTTTGGTCAATCAAGAATCCCCACGAATCTCTCTCTAAGCCCTGTTCTATTCTGCAATTCACTTTCAGGCACTAGCCCCTTTTTCTTCAGCCCTTAATTTGCATGTGACCATGGATGTGACCAAGTGCTTATAGTTGGGTTCTTATCCGGAGCCTTGAAACTTTGGGGCATTGGAGCTTCAGATGTTTACCTTTTTGCACATCAAAAACATCATAGAACATTGAACTAGCAAACTCGCGAAGGACGGTGGATCTACGGTCCACATTCCCTGTTCAAGTCTACGGTGGATAGGAGAACTTGGACTCCGGGATTTGGTGGTTTCCAAAGAACATCACAACAAATATCCCGGACTATCGCATTGGTGAACTCACGAAGTGGGGTGGATCAACAGTTCTCAACCTCCCAACATCCAACCACTGATATTTACTATGGAACTTCGAGCTTTGGGAGTTCTAAACTGTCCATAGTCTCAATCCTTCTGAAGTGCCAAGTCTCCGGACTGCTGCAGCTGTTTCCAAGTAAAAATTCATATGACACCTGGAATTCCTAGGGGATATCCACGTCATCTAGGCGACGTCATCATTCCATGTCACATCCATTTCTTTAGGGATTCTTGGCTACATGACTTCAAAGCTTCAGGGTTCCAAGACTTCGGAGTATTTCACATTTGCACACCCAAAAATCCCGAACCGTGAATCTCTGAATACTTCCATGTCACCCTCGATGGCATCATCACATCATGTCACTTTGGCACTATGGGACTTCGGGGATTTATTCCTCCCACTCAATCATGGACCGTTTCTTTAGGAGTGTTAAGTCTTCGGACCTTGGGATCTGATTCCACGCGTCCCCTGTGACCAACGGTTGAGATTAATTCTGGCCTTTAGGAGTTCTCTACTCATTGATAACTGTAATACCTTTCCTCTAGAGTACCAAGTCTCCTAACTTCACGATCTGGCACCACACATCTACTGGGGTCAAGTTATTGTGGGCCTGGTCTAGTTAAATTCTTCGCCAAGGTTTTAACTACTTTATGTATTCATCAGGGGACCCACTACCCATGCTCGAGAGGAGTGCCACGTGGAGAAATACTAGAAGTGGACACATGGCCCAATATGATGGGTGACACATGTCATGTTCTAACTGGCATTTCTATCTTCCAAAGGTTCTTAACTCACTGATACGTGGCACACATTCCATGTGTCCACATCATCCCTGGTGACGTCAACATGCCACATCACTTCAAGACTTTGGGCTTCAAAAGATATTACACTTGCACATTCCAATTCTCCTAAATGATGAACTTTGAATAAGTTGATCTTATGACACACGTCTCCTTTTATGAATGTTTTAGATGAAATTTGGACTTTGGGACTTTAGGAGTTTTCACTCTATCACACCTTGTTTCTCCTAAATGTCAAATTCCCAAACCAGCCAATCTGTCGACATGAGTTTCTTTTGACGAATGGTCCAGATTAAATCCAGACTTCGGGACTTCAAGAGTTTTCACTCTATCACATCTTGTTTCTCCTGAATGCTGAATTCCCAAACAAGCCAATCTATCGACACATGTTTCTTTTTACAAACAATCCGGATTAACTCCAAACTTTGGGACTTCAAGAGTTTTTGCCTTAGCACACTTTGTTTCTCCCGAATGCTGAATTTCCAAACGACTATGAGATCTACGGATCACAACCACCCGTGTGCATATATGATGGTTGGGATCTATTTTTTATCGCTATGCCTTACCTTTTGCTCTTGGATTGATCTAACGACTTTGATCTATCCTTGGTCAAATCCAACGGTAAACACTTCTCCCCGGATCTATGATGTAGATTCCCTCCGTGACTTCAGAACTTTGAGCTTTGACCCCTTTTTCTCTATAACACATAAACTTCGCCGAAGTTTCCAAGTCCGAAGCACTTGAAGGTTAACTCTCATGCACCTTTTTCCAGATCCGACGGCTGGAAAAGTTGGCCTTTCCCCCTACGTAGATCTTACGTCCCAATTCAAACCTTGTGGCCCAACACAATGGTTGTTGCAACTTCTTTCTCTTTTTCCATTCCATAAACTGTTATACCGCCTGAGCTTCATAACACAACCAAGGTATTCTATTAGCACCCAGAGGCGCTCTTAAATCATATTTTATCCATTTTGACAATAATTCACTCTAAAACCTTTGTGTCATTAACCAATTACATGGCCCATCCAGGCTCAGTTTTGAAACCATGGGCTCTGATACCAATTTGTAATGTCCCCAGTGTTGGACACACCGACTACACTGAGAGGGGGGGTGAACAGTGTAAGGCTCTTTTTCCCAAAAATTCCCTCTTACACAAAACTCCTTAGTTAACAATCACCATTAACTCATCACTCATTGCTGTCATTTATAACTAGTTATATGTGAAAACATATCAACAACATATATCAACAATATATCATCAAAAATTCATCACCACAAGGAACACAAAGAACACAAGATGTATGTACAATTTTCTTTTTATTACGGACTACAATCCTTGGGTTTTTTTAGAAACAACTGAATAGAGTATAAGTCTACAAGAGAACCATATATATAATTCAAGACTCAACTTACACCCTCAACACCAACTAAAATGAGACAACAATCCTCAACATATATCAATCTGTACCATAAACAAGTGCATCAACCATGCACCAACCTGTACCAAACAACCTGTAATCAACCTGTACCATAAACAAGTGCATCCAACCATGTACCAAGTATATACCAATCATGTGTAAACTACTCATAAACAATGAATCATCAATATATACAAACATCATCAACTATACACCTCATGTATGTGCCAACTCATCAACTGCTTGTCTCAACCATAACTAGTTTTGGATTAGTCAACAACCCTAAGTTGAAATAATCATAACTATATACCTGTAATGAATAAATATTTGAAACTGATACACAATGTTATTCAATGTGTTTTATGCAATTCCTCCATTTTTCACTACTTGGAACCTCTCATAAAAGGAGTTATAGCAAAAATGGCATACCTTGTTGAATCTGGCTTATTCTAGAGAACGCCCTTGTAGAGCGTGCCCCGCACATAATATTTGTTGAATCGATTTGAAAATACTACAAAGAATACTATAGATTGTAAATTGACCAACACATTTTTTCTTACTGAATTTTGATCTGTTATAAATAAGTTATGATGTTTTTACCCGAAACACCTATTTTAGACTAGTTTCAGGACTAGTCACAAACCCTATTTTCCGCAGAGTGTATATCCAAAAATACAACGACCCACAAGCTGGATTTTTTACCACATATACTTGGATATGTTTCCTCAATTTCATATCAATCTCACGGTCTGAATTATTATAGAAAACAAGTTATCGTGAAAATGGTGAGATGACCTGTAAATAACATACCTTAGAAAACATCATCAAAATAATTTATCCTCCCTTGAATTTCGGCCCTCTTTTCTTCACCTTCCCTCTGAAATTTGGCTTAGATATTCGTTGGTTACCTTAGTCAACTATATATCTTCAATATGCTCAAGTGTAATTTAAAATGAGAGAGTCTTGCCTCTTATTTATACTCTCCATCTTCTAGGTCACTTAACCCATTTCTAGGTCACTTAACCAATTTCTAGGTCACTTAACCTATTTTCCTCATTTTTAGGGTTAACAACTTTCCATAATTAGAAATTTCTCCATTACTTTATCATTTAAATATTCCTCCTTGACTTTCTCACCTCACTTTATCATTTAAATAATCTTCTTTGATTTTGTCACTTCACTTTATTATTTAAGTAATCCTTCTTGACTTTGTCACTTTAATTTATCATTTAAATAATAATTTCTTCTTGGCAAGCTCTTTGACTTCTTTGACCTTTTGGGGCTTCAAACCAACATATGAGGGTCCTCCAACTTCGTAAGGCCATAACTCTCAAACCGTGAGTAGTTATGTGACGTTCCACATACCACCAGAAATGACATGACATGTACTATCCATATAGAATAGTATTACCTACAAATATATCAAAAATCATACCATTATACATCAAACAAACTTGGGTCCATTAACCAAACCTAGGTTCTCCAACTTCTCATAGCCATAGCTCTCTAACCGTGAGGATTTATGTGACGTTCCACATACCACTAGAAATGGTATGGCAAGCACTATCTCTCTAGGATAGTTTCACTAAAAAATTCACAAATCTTCATATTAGTTTTCCACACTCAAGCATTGGTCCTCCAACCATTCTTCTAGGATAACTCAACCGTAAAACATCTTCCCGTGAGGGATTTCACCATAAGGGGACCACTTTGGAGTTCATACATTTGTGCACCTTATCAAACATGATAAGACTATAATGATCAATCTAAATATGCATCATGTTTCAAAGAAACCACATTGAACCATCATCATCTTTGCATCATGTATCAATGACAACTCATTGATCCATACTCATATATGCATGAAATCATATGCATCATATAATTGACATCTATCTAATATCATCAAGGACAATACATATTACATTTGACATCAATCATCAATAAATCAATCCTTTGACATCAATCAATTAAACCATTGGCATCAATGACAACATGATCCAACAATATCCCCCTTTGACATTGATGGCAATACCAACATTGATGTCAACACTAATCATTGATCTCAACATGTAGACAAGGCATGATATACATCAATAGTCATCAATCATATCAATATGACTATCTCCCCCCATCAATCACATCAATGTGACTATCTCTCCCCCTTTGACATCAATGGAAAATGATCATTCTCCTCTTGGGGCTGCTCCCCTTGCTTGAACTCTCCTTGGGGCTGCTCCCCTTGTCTGAATGCCTTTGTTCTTCCTCTGAATAATCTCTCCCCTTTTGAACAAGGGATATCACTCTGATTTAATGGTGAAGATACATTGCTCATACTCCCTCTGTGACCATCACTCCCCTTGGAATTATGCCTCTGTGCACTTTCTTCAAATATAGGGCTCTTTTCTAGGTATGCATATGATAAATATATCCTCCTAGAATCATGGGAAGAATAATGACTCCCCCTATATCCTCCACAATATGATCAACATGCAATTTCTATTGCTCAACCAGATCATAGATCAACTTCTCTTTCAATGACAATCCTTGGACCTATCCATGCATCAAACCTGTGCCATACCATACATCATGAAACAAAAGATATGTCAAAAATAAAATAGAGAATCATGAACAAAATATCAACCAATTACATCATGTACCAAAATGTGCCCACCATGCACAACACCCATGTACATCAACATCATATAATGTGCCAAAAGATATCATTCATTATATATCCTTTCATAAGATATGGTGTTATAAAATCTTCCATTATATCTCCTTTCATAAGATCTACATTCAAAAGATTTGTGACCATATTCACTACATGAATAACAATGCCCATGAAAAATATTTTCATACCTTTGCTTTGGTGTCCCAAAGATAACTTCTTGATGTATTCCTTGCTTTGTTCTTTTGAAATTTTGTTTGCCTTGTGTGGACAGTTGATTTGAAACATTGTCTTTATCCTTTGATGGACTTACCTCATGCTTCTTTGAGGTTCTTGCTTCAGCATGTGTAGCTTCTTTCTTGTATTCTAGACCTAATTCATCATTTGGTGATCTTTGGATTTCCAAGATCTCATTCAAGATTTGTGATCTATTCAATAATTTATTTGACTTCTCTACTTTATTTCTAAGATCAACAACTTCAGCATCTAACTTATGACATGACTCTTCCTTTTCATTTATTTGATTCTTCAATAGTTCCTCTATCCTTTTGGCTTCTTCAATTTGGGTCTTGAGATGGACAATAGGTTGAAGATTTTTTCTAATCTCATCATCTACCTTCTTATCATCCTTTTCATTCCTTAGTCTTGTGATCTCTTGTTCCTTTTCTTCTAATTGACTCTTATTAATCTCTTCTTGTTCCTTGAGAATTTCCCTTAACTTCAAGATGTGCGTTTGAATCTTCTTAAGAAACTTTTTAGTGTTATCCGAAATATAGCTATAATATATATAATAATGGTCATTTCTATATTCATATAAACCATCTTCAACCTTTTTTTGAAGTTCTAATAGATTTTCTTCTATTCTCTCCATGGGATAACTACCATCAAACTCTACATAAACTATCTCTAGATTTTCTTCTTCACTTGTAGAGAAAAAATCAACATCATCATCTTTTGAAATATTGCAATCAAGGGTTTTTGATAATTCTTTACCTTCATTTGAAATGTCTTCAAGATCTTCCTTTTTGCCAACGTCATCACATGATTCTTTTCCTTCATTTGAAATGTCCTCAATATTTTCCTTTGTGCTATCATCACTTGATTCTTTGTCTTCATTTGAAATGTTTTCAAGCTTACATTTAGAAATAATGCAATCAAGAATTTTTGGAGATTCTTTACCTTTGATGATCTTGATGGATTGGTATTCAATATCTTCTTTCTTTCTTTGATATGTCTTCTCTAGATTTAGCCATAGATCCTTGGCAGAAGTGCATTGTCCCATTCTCTCTTTCATAGGGCTTGTTGGCCTTTGATCTTTGGTTAGGTTTGACCTATTTTGGGACTTCGACAGGCTTTCGAAGGTGAAGTGCAAGTCGAAGCGGAGATCGCAGGATCACAACCCCTTGTTTAGGGATTTTTGGGTTTTGGGCTTATGTAATGGGTATGGGGATGTCGACCCATGGGTTTACCCATGCTTAGGCCTCTTTTGTAATGTATAAATAGATATCTAGGTGATGTAAGAAAAGTGTGCGTGTGTGCCATGCTAAGTGATAAGACCCTAGAGCTATGTGTGTGATGTTATGATAAGTGCAAGTGATAGTTGTAAATTATTTGTGCATACTATGTGAGGCTTGCAACGCTAAGTGCAAGTGACTGTAAGAGGCGGTGTAAAGGCTTTGTGATGTAACCTAGCTCAGGGAAGGAGGATCTGACAAAGTGTGCGTAGATATCCTGTCAGAGTAGGATCTTGTGGCCCTGTGCATGTAGATGATTGACAAAAGACAATAAAGAAGAAGAAGAGTTGGTGGAAGTAGCTCCAAGCTGGGGGTGAACCATGTATATATCATGTGTTGTGGTTTCTTTTTTCATTATGGTTGTTTTATTGTTCATATGATTTATGCTTAGTGTAGTAATGTATGTTTAGATGTATATGATATGATATCTTAGTGCTTGGTGATGTAAATAAGTACTAGATCTGATTTATTTTGATGTGCTTAGTGCTTGAATGTGTTGGATATTGTTGAATACTGCGCTGCGTTATAATTAGGGTTTATATGCGTTGTAGACAAAGGCTAAATACTAATGAATGACAACTACTAAGTGCTCTGTTGAGGTGTTGTAATCACAGATCTGTGTCCCAACTAGGTTGCATACATCTGAGTCCTGCAACCACCCCTGTCTCTACCTCGGGTGAGACTTCATCTACTTCGTAGGTGTTGCCGAAAGGGTCGGTAGTTATGGTTTTTTTGGTGCTATGTCGAAGCATTAAACCCTAGGTCTACCCTTGTGCCAACAAATGGTTCCATTACCGGGACCTGGAACTGTGATTGCTGGGAACTGAGGAAAATAAAGGAAGCTCTATGCGTAGATCTTTTGATTTAGTACACAATATTCTACTTGACTTGCGAAGCTCTGTGCTAAGAAAGGAATCAGATCTGAAGAAAAGAGGTAATATCAGTGAAAATTCTTACCAAAAAGAGGTAAGACCTGAAATCTTTGTGCACTATTAAAGGTAAGATAAGTGAATATTTTTTTTTCAAAAGTATGGATCTAGGTATGTTTGATAAATTTTGTCCTAGTTTGAAAACTAGGGAACATCTAGAAGAAAGAAGGTTTGATATGAGTAGATCTGATAAAAATAATGAAATATATGTTATTCTTATGCATAGAAATAATGTTTGGACTAACAAATGGATGAATGATCCTAGGAATATTTTTTTGTAGGTTAGCTACTATGATCTTAGTACACAATACAAGAAAGGTTGGGGATCATTTAAGAGAAAGAGAGGATTAACTCTTTGTTACAGTTGCTGTAGATCGGGACATCTTGCTAAGAAATTCCATGGTAGAAGACCTAGTTTTCTTTGTTGTAAAGCTACGGACCATGAAGTTTTGGATTGCCCTAGAATGATTGCTAAGGTTGAAAGAATGAATATGAGACAAGAAAACCATGAGAAAGTCCAAGAAACTAAGACCATGGAAGAACCCTAGAAATAATCATAGACTATACTACTACAAATGAAAGAGACCCTGAATGATCAAAGAGATATCAACTTATCAGATATATTTAAATAAAAAGAGTGCATAGAAACAAGAATATGAGACTTTGACATAGACTATGTTCTAGATGATGAAACAAAGGTGAATATTATGACAGAAAGAACTTAGGAAATTTTGGGAAAGCCTGCTATGATTCCTTCATTGGGAGGAATATGATTATTTAGAGGAAATATGATAACCCTATGTCAAAGACCTACCCAGACATCTATGAGTGCTCATGACACTTCGATGGAAGAAGAATTTGAGATCGTTAAGTTTGTTGAGAACAACGCCGCATTTGCCATACTACTAGGAAAAACCTGGATTGAGAAAGATCAAACCCGAAGAAAAGAAGAGGAAGCTCTAGAACATAAAAAGAAAGAACTAAAAGACTTCATGGCTAAGAGAATAGAACACTTATTGGAAGAACAAGAAAACTAGTTGAAGCTATTGAGGACCAAAAATATGAATGTCAAAGTTGAAATAACACAAACAGATTTGAAACATCTGTCTGTACAAGAGAGTAGAGAACCTACCCTAGACAAAGAAAAAGTATTGGCCTTGAACCCTAGGAAAGACCATAAACAACGTGAAATTACACTACCAAGAAGAGATAAGAACTAGAATGGAAAGAGGAAAACCGAGATGCAGATCATAGGGAAGAAGAATAGAAATCTCAGCAAGAAGAAAGAAAAGTTGAAGAAATTATAGGAAGTTTCAAAGAAGACTTCGTAGAAGGAAGGTCTCCAGAATTTGAATCACTAGAATATCAGAGTAGCTCAGATTGGCACTTCACCATGGCAGAGTGATATGATCATTGGAGGCATTATAATCATTATATTGATGTTACTGAACGATTAGAACAACAATTATGATAAGAAAGCTCGCCATCGGACCGTTGGGACCACGCCGTAAGGGACAAAACTGAAATGATTAAGGCCTCTTGTCCATTGGAGGGATCTGTTACATCACTATCTACTTATTTCATCAACTGTTGCATCGATAACACTTTCAAGAATTATATCCGATCCAACAAGAGAACTCATTGTTACTGTGCTGTGCTTACTAAGACTTCGCTAACTATTCTATTGCATTGAGCATTTGTTCATTGACCCAAGTTATTCGGTCTCGAGCGTGCATGTATAACGAACTCAACGCCATAGAAAATTTTGTTGAAGAAGTTCTAATTGACCTTATGGTTGAGAAGGTGATGTCCGTTGGAATTCAAGCCTCATCGATGAGAGGAGTGCAAGCCTTCCCATTGACTGCTCATGGATCCGGACCATCCTTAGCTGTGACTGAGAAAAGAAACACGCATTGAGTTGAATTGGAAAATGTGAAGTTAATCCCATCCATCCTGCCTGACTACATCCCACCTCTGGCTGGCGCAGTGAATCATGATAGTGTTCCCAGGGACTTCGACTACACCTTGGTTATTGTGTACCTCCTGAAGGGGATACACACAGGAAAACCACAATTGGATAAGACCATGGCATTAAATATCAACAACTTCAACCTAGGGGATCACAAGAACTTCAGCATGCTCTCCCCTCATAGGTATTTGACTAGGACGAAGGGGAAGAAGTTGAGGATAATCCCCCAATCATGGACTATGGACCTCATGCAATCCACTATTCTGAACGTGATGAAAATACCCCATTTTGGAAGGCACTAGGAGGTTAACGCGTGCATTAATCTCCCACTATCGAGCTTACATGGAAGTTATATGTGGCTAGACAGACACATCACCATAGATCCGACGTTGATCCATCAGATCAATGGATTGAGCATGCAGGGACCAGACCTGCAAGGCTTTTACCCAGGGAAGGCTGTAGACCATGCCCTGGCGCAGAATATTAAAGATACATATGATGATGTGGAGAAGGGGAAGTGAGGCTACAAGGTAGCCTCCATCCAGAATGGTGTAGTGCACCTTTCTTGCCAGTTGATTGTTGGTAAGATAGTTCGAAAGAATAGACCCACATAGGTCATAGGGTTTGTTGTTGACATCATAGGAAAATGTGTGGAGGGGCTACAAATGAACTGGGAAAAGTACTTAGTTAACTAGTTAGATCAAGACTGCCAC
Organism: Picea engelmannii; assembly: GCA_009831015.1. NCBI lineage: Eukaryota > Viridiplantae > Streptophyta > Pinopsida > Pinales > Pinaceae > Picea > Picea engelmannii. The sequence goes on along the minus strand of ML780504.1, from coordinate 68,624 downwards.
GAAGCTCAGGATCAGGGCTATGAGTTCCATTTTAGTTGGTTGATGATCCTCATCGTGTTCATTTCTTGGGAGATACCAAAAGGTGCAAATTTTCATGAAATAGAGCCATCTAAACCCTTAGCTATGAAGTTCACCAGGATCTGGTATTCGAGCGATATGGGAAAACAATGGCAATCAAACACGATGTTCCACACCTACTACTTGTAGTTAAAGAGGGATATTGAGGCTTCCCCTCGTATGGCATCGAACATCCTTCATAGGTTCAGGCCATTTGTGAAGTTCCACGTAGATAAACGTTTTATCCATATCACTGCATGTGGAGACGAACACAAAGAAGTACTACATAGTTATTACAAACTCACAGGGGAGGACCTAGAAGAAATAACTAAGGAATGGCCTACAGAGCTCCTTATCCCTGTTAACCTTGCAGAACTGTCCAACCTTCAACTAATTGGAAGCCCAGTGGTCACTCGCGAAGGGCATGATACACTTGGAACTAGCATAAGGAAGAATACATAAGAGGTACATAAGCTGAACAACGCATATGAAGAGATTGTTTTAGAATCACTTAGAGGAGGAGGTGATGACGAAGTAGACAAAGAAGAGAACAATGGAAAAGAATATCAACAAAATCAAGGCGAAGTAACACCACCACATAATCCCCCTAATGACGCAAATCAGTCTAACAAAATAAAGGTTTTTGCCACAACATCGCGAAAGAAGTCAAAAGCTACTAAGACCAAGCTGCAGAATGTGCTCACGCTCGATGAATTAGACCTCATCATTGCAGATGTATTAGATTCTTTGAAATATCTTTTGCATAGAAATGAAGCTAAGTAAGAGACCATGTATGAAATAATTGAAGAAGAACCATGAGGGGTACAATAGGCCCTTCACTCTAGCTGCACAGTGTCCACTGTTCCCCCTCCATCATAAGAAATAGAGTTGGGAGATGAGCCTACCCAAATCTACAGACTAATTGATGCGACCAAAGCTCACCATCGTCACACACATGAAGAAACAAAACAAGACACAGTGGCCCTGAAGCAAGCACAAGAGGAAGTGATAAAACAACATCGAGTTGCAGAGCAGGAGAAGGACGACCTCCAAACAAAGTTTGAAGAGGAGAAAGCGCAAATCTAGCATGAGAAAGAACAACTGCTCATGGAGCAAGTTGGAGTAAAAGAAGAAGTCAGTAGAGAACTTCGCTCTGTGATGGGCTTAGAGAAAAAGGAGAAAGAACCAATGGAGCATCAAGTAGCTTAGCTTGTGGAAGCCATTTCAGCAGCTCCAACAAAGAGTAACAGAATTGGAATTCCAAACAGTAGCAAGCACTCCACAGGACGTGTGAGACCAAAGAGAATCCACTGCCCGAAGTGCGGTTGAGAGGATCAGAGCATTAACTTTGGAATGTAAACAAATTAGTAGTAGAAGTGTGCAAAATTATGAGCGACTTACTAAGGACCCTGAACTGAAGACATTGGAGTCACAACTTCAGGAGGCAAAGCAACAAGCGATGATAGTACAGGTGCAGTTGAATATCCTGTCATCAGTTGAGAGAATGAAAATATCCCAAGAACAACACACTGCTTAATAACAGGTCCATACCATACAAATCAAAGTCATGGAAGTGACTCAGAGGCTCCAACTAGTCCAGGACGAAGCTTGCCAACTATTTTAGGAGATTGAAGGCAGATGAGCAGAGTTGGAACAAGTAGTCACTTCAGTAGAACAACTCTTAAAGGGACCTATGAATGATGCAGTTATTCAAGAGTTCGCCAAGAAGGAGGCCTTGGCAAAGCAACAATGTTGTTGGGAAAAATACCCTACGAACTAGCAAACTAGGGTCAGACTTGCATGCAGATTTTGACCGTAAATAAATGACTTTCTAACCTACCACCCAAAACTTAAACCCCTCTTTCATGATACATGCATGGAAAGGAACTACTAACCTTTTTACTGATGTTTGGTGTAGATCCTCCGTTGCGCTTTGCCCGCTTAGTTGCGCTGCTCCTTCCAAAGTTAACCTGCAATCAAGACAAAACACTACGCATGCATGCTACTTTCCTACTTGAGGGTTAGAAAGTAAGCATGAATTACAAAAATCATAGATAACTCATGCATTGGGACGGGAAAAGTATTCTTTTATTATTTTCAAAATGAATCAACTTACAATCAAAGTCGAGACCGACCACCACTCCTTGATCCTGATCCTGGGCTCCTCCTCTTCTTTTGTCCTCCAACTTATTTGCGTTAATTCTCCTTAGGCTTTAGGAAAGGCTAAAGGGTTGGGACAATGGATTTGACAAATGGGCAGAGTTTCTTCGCTATAATTTTTCCTCCTCCAAATGGTACCCCTACCCCTTCTTTTATAGGCTAGAAGGAGCTAGGGTTTTGGACGAACTCTCGGTCATGCATGGCCGAGAGTTTCAGTTAACTGACCCATATATTTTTGTCCCATCGACAACTTTCCTATTTTTGTGTTTTGTTAGGTAAATGTGGGTTGTAGTAGTCCTGCCAGCGTTCACACGCGTGCAGTAGTGGGTTAGGGCGCGTGTACCTTGACCCAAGAGGATTTTCAAAGAGGTTTTTCAGCAGATGTTTTGACAATGAAGGGATATGAGTTGGCCTGATGCCAGGTAAGCATGTGTGGTGCAATTTAGAGTTATAATAGATGCCCCCTAATGTGTGAGGTCAGAAGAGCATCTGATGGCCGAAATACATTACCAATATTTTACCAATCTGTACTAATATGCTAAATGAGTGAGCCCAAGAATCAGGAATCAGGAGGTGCCGTCTGCAAAATAACAAATGTCTCACCGAGGTGGGCATACCCATGCTCGGGATAAAAGAGAACCATGGCTACCAATCAAATACACTGTAGATCCATGTCAAATAACTATAAAGAGTAGCTACGAATAATACACAATGGAGCTACATATCGAAATTAGAAAGATATAAATATAAAGTATCTATCTTCCAGAAGCTGATTCGGCCTGATGGCTGTAATTCAGAGCTCGAGAAACAACTTCAAAATCTTCTAAAACTCGGGTAGGAGTGTAATATGAGTGTACGACTACACTACCCAGAGGTCTTCGACGGCTCGTCAGTTATGGACTTGATAATCTTGATGATCGGATTGAAGGCTTCAGTGATTTCGAATAAATACTTGATTGGATGTTCAGGATGGCCGGGTATGCGGACAAGGGACATATTGCAGAGGGGCTGACTCAGGCTTAGTGAAAAAATTCCCTTGGATAATAGCATGACAAGTGATAAGACTCAGACAACATATCTGTTAATCATAAGTTTACGAAGCAGGAGGCAACACAAACTCTCTATATGTTTGGAAGAGTAACCAAACGGTGAAGGAAACAACTCTATATAGTGAGAAGAAGATTCCTAAGGTCATACTACATCCCATAGTCTGATGATCAAATGGACAAATGTGCTTCATCCAAGGGAGACTCATTATGCTGCCAATAAAGAAAATACTTTTCCCATCCTCTTTTTGGGGTATATTTGATTTTTTTGTTCTTTTTGATGATTTTGAAAAAGAATAAAGGAATATTACGTTACAATGGAGGAACGAGTACTACAAACATACAAGCTCGAGGCACAAGGACAAGACTGATGTTATGGTGAAATGATACTCGGGAACAAACCTCCAGTGGCTAAAGGTGTTAAGACGCAGAAGCAAACTGTTACAAGGCTGATGGGTAAGGTATGCAAATGCGGTTGATAGAACACACAATGGTAACGTCCTTCGATGTAAGTTTAACGAGCCCAGAGAAGGTAAGCTCGGTGGTTTTTCATGTTTAGAGAGTTTGAAAAAACATAAAAGGAGACTCCAGTGGGGTACCTTTTTCGACAATAGTCTAGTCGGTTCAAAAAAGGGATAAACTAGCACCGATTAGACGTCAATTCAAAACCATTTTAACGAGTGTGAAAAGGACAAGATCACTTGGCTATTTTTTCACTTTTAAGGAGTCTGAAAAAATCTTAACTATGGACTCCATCAGGAATTTTCTTTTGGACCATTTTAACGAGTGTGAAAGAATAAGGTCACTCGACGATCTTTTCAATTTTAGGGAGTCTGAAAAGAGCTTAACTATGGACTCCGGGGGGTTTTCTTTTTCGTAAATTTAGTCCCTCAGGCCCGAAAAAGGAATAAAATTATACCTAAGGATACTCTTCTAAAGAATGGGAATTCCATAGAGTATTCCTTTGTTCGTATAGTTGATCGTCCAGACCGAAAAATGGGTAAACTACCGCCGGACAGACGTGACTTCAAATTTCAGTTTAATGAGCGTGAAAGGTCACAAGATTGCTCGACAATCTTTTCATTTTTAAAGGGTCTGAAAAGGGATTAAAAGGAGACCTGTTATGTTTTGGGAGTTCGGAGGGTAAGACAAAGAGTGAAAAAGACCCATGCGAATGAGGCTCAAAATCGTATTCAGGAAAGAATATACGGACTCCCGAGCCTACAGTGTTGTTAGAAACGACATGGACACCATAATGCAACCAGAACCTACCTAGGGCATCTATGTTTTGGTAAGCTCTACCACCAAGTTGCGACACTTCTATAACATACATGATGGTTCCGTGTCACCACCGGATGGGATCGATCCTATAGCATAAAAAAGGCAACGAGATGCAAAAGTTAGGGTAATATCCTAACCTATTTTTGATTTTTTTTTTTTTTATGGACCGTCAATATTTTTTATTTTTATTTTTTGAAACTCAAAAAAAAGTGTCCCAATACCTGCTCAAATCCCTCCCATATAACTCCTGGATCACTCAAAATGGTTTTTGGTATAAAGAAACTGATAAGGGTGGCCAAAAAAGTGACAAAAAGAGGCAAAAAAGTCTATAAATAGAAGCTGGTAGCTCATTATCACCATTGCTGATTTGGAAATTGACTGTAGAGCCAAAAGACCCCCTTTGCCAAAGATCATGATTCTGGGAGCTACAGTGGACGAAACAGACTTCTGCTTGGACCAAGTAAGTACAAACTCCCTTGTCTAGCTATTCAATACTTCCTTTTTAGCATTTAGTTGATTTTTGGGGTGGGTGTCGACCTCAAAAAGGTCAGCCCTAGGTAAACGCGGGCTATCCAGGGACAACCCACGGGTACCCGCATGCAGAGCAAAGCCTGCATGCAGGTACCCGTGACTGTCACCTCTACAGGCCGCGTGTACCCCCCCTGCGTGATGAAAAAGCAAATGGAAACATGTATTGACCCTCCTTTACCTTGTTGTGTTGGTAGGATGTATGTTCAGTGGAGGGAAAGGGAGCACGAGGCCGCCAATGAGTTAGTGGCTACAGATCCGAATGTTGTGGCCGTGCTGACGCAGTGCGGGTTGGTAAAATTCTTTTTATGTCCATTCATGTGCGCGCAACCAAGGCTACTGAATACCTTGGTTGATTACTGGCACCCTGATGCAGAGGTGTTCATGCTAGAGGGGCAATCCTTGGTGCCCACCACCGAGGATATTTACTTTCTGACTGGCCTCTCAAGGAGAGGGGAACCAGTCAACTTTTAGACTTTTCCTGCGGGGCCGAGCAAGGTCTCAGAGCTGATAGATGAGTACTTTGAGGCTGGGACCGATCATAGAGGTTCCTCGGTACCTGTTAGTAGGATTACCAACGTCACCCTACAGACTATTTTATTGCTCATTGGGCGGATTACCGGCTCAACAGCCGTGCATCAGGCTTCACGTGCACATATGAATTGTGCGATCCAGTGCATGATGCACAAATTTTTGATTGGAGTACCACACTGTTGGAGTGCATGAAGAGGAAATTGATAGATTGCTGACAACAGACACATAGGAACTTTGGGTTTGGGTCCATCCTGTGTTTGTTCTTTTTCGAGAGAGTTCCGTGCTTCAGTCCTTGACTGACAGTACGAGGACATCTGGACACTTTCCCCACAATATGCAGATGGGCAGTGTTACTGCCGCGACAGGGTGGTGGAAGGACCGTGGAGGCCTTCAACAATGACTTTTTTACTTGGTTGTCACGACAGATCCCAGCTATAGAGGACTACCCATATGCGGGGATCGAATTCTCCAGAGATCCAGAGATACCAGTGCCTCCTGGTGAGGAGTGAGGGGAGATGGGTAAGTCTCCACCTGTATAGTTTTTTTTTTTCATATGTAATTTTTATGTCTTTTTTTGATATATATATCATGTTTTTGTATACCAGAGTTTTTGATGGGTGAACGTTTATTGCATGCAGATGTGGGACCCGTGCGACCTGTCGACTATGCACGAAACAGGCGTCGCCCATATCCAGAAGCCGCAGTTGCTGCTGCTGGAAGAGAAGAAGTAGAAGGGAACCTCCCAGCAGGAGAGGCCGAGAGGGTCCTGAGGTGAATTGAGTGGAACTTTACTGTGCTCACTCGCACAGTTCCCATGGCAGAGATAGAGGACCTGCCGCCATCCATGCAGACTCATGTTGTGGGGGCACCTAGGACATGGGTCCGATTGTTTAGGCATTTATCCCAAGCTGTACATGATTATAACAGGGCCCATAGGCCCTGAGTAGACTTTAGACTTTTATGTGCCACGAGCACTGATATGTATATATTTTTTGAGGGCATAAGCCCAGTGACTCGTTACTATTCCTACTTTTGAGGCGCTTGCGCCCATCTATGTACTCTGAGGATTTTATGATGTTTATATATGTTTTTTTATCTCTTTTTGTGTCTTATGGATTATGTGTACAAAAATGTATTTACATGTTTATGTCCATGATCTTTTTATATGTGGGAAAGATGCCAATCTAAAATGTGATTAGCTAGAGTATCTATGATTTGGTTTAATCTCCTAGGAACATGAAAATATGTAATGTAATCAAAGTTGTGTTCTAAGAGATGTACCCTAAGGAATCGTTGGTGTAAGGTTGGATCATGAACCCGGTATATTCTATTTAGCTGCGACACAACCAGTTGAGCTTCTAGATAGACCCGGAGATGAGAGATACCCAATGACAATGCGTCACGAAGCAACTCAACAATTGCACTATACTCGGCAACATTATTTGTGGTGTCACCTAAGCATATATCTCCGGAAGATAACAACTGACCCTATGGTGTAAATATTACCCAAGCTGTGGAGGCAAGCCTCCGCATGTGTCGACTAGCACCGTCCGCATACCCAAAAAACACCTTGGACTCACTTGACATCTGCCATATTGCCGAAAGATAGCATCAATGACACACCCATAACACTTTTTAAAAGAAATGTTAAAAAGTAATAGTACAAAGACTATACATATGTTACAAAAAGGTACCCACAGTGACCTTTCTATGAGTAATACTTCTTGAGGTAGAGCCCATTTCTAGGCTCCACCAAAGCATTCCCTTCAAAATCGACCAAACGATAAGCACCATTTTTTAAAACCTCCTTAATAATGAAGGGTCCGAACCACATGGGTTTAAACTTTCCTGCCCCCAGGGGGTCCTTATCTTGGTCATAGACCAGGACAAGGTCGCCCTCAGAAAAAAATCGAGAACGAATGGACCTATCATATTGATAGTTGACCTTATGTTTATGAGCCTCGTTGGCTAGGGCTGCATCGCGACGCTATTCATCAAGCTGCTCAAGGTGCACTAACCGTTCTTCAAGTGGAGAAGTGTCTGGCAATAATTGTACTGTCAATTTCAGAGATGGGATTTGACATTCGATGGGCAAGACTGCCTCCAGCCCGTAAATGAGTTGGAAAGGTGAGAAACTAGTTGCAGTCTTAACTGACATTCGGTAAGCCCATAATGCTGAGTATAACATCAAATGCCAGTTTGACTTGGCTGAGTTGATAGTTCACTGTAGAATCATCTTAAGAGTTTTGTTTACAACTTCCACCTGTCCGTTGGCTTGGGGATAGTAAGGTGATGAATGTTCTTGCTGTAACCCAAGCTTTGACGTTAACTCAGTCATCATTTGATTCTGAAAGTGACTGCCATGGTCAGTGACAATCTCTCTTGGGACGCCGAACCTTGCTATAATCTGGTTGAATAAGAAGAGAACTGCAGTCTCTCCATCATCTTTAAATGTTGGCATAGCTTTGACCCACTTAGTGAAGTAGTCGACAACCACAATGATATAGCGGTGCCCCCTTGCTGACGGGGGGTTGCATGTAGTGTAATAAATCCCTCACTTAGTGAAGGGACCAACTGTGATGACAGGAAACATAGGAGCTGGATGCGCCCTCATCTTTCGAGAGAAGATTTGACATGGATGGCACTCTTTGAACGACTCGATACAATCTTTGATAAGTGTGGGCCAGAAGTAACTTGCTCGTAAAATCTTTTGGGTTGTTGCCAACCCAGATAAGTGACCGCCACAAGCTCTTGTATGACAATCGTTGAGCACTATGATGACCTCCTCATGAGTGAGACATCGACGCAATATGCAGTCCACACCTCTTCGATACAACGTATCATCGAGTATGAGATAGTTCTTAGCCTGATGGCGTATCCGCTGATGCTTGTCATGAGAAGTAGAGGTGGGGCACTTCAACGTCTGGAGATAGATCAATATATCTCCATACCAGGGGTCTGAAGATTTAATAAAAAACATATCCCCCCGGATAGGCGATTCCTCAGGCTCAACGTCACCTGACTCAATAGGAAGCTCCGAAATAAGTTCTGCGAAGACCAATGACTTCTTGGACTTTGCTGAAACGAAGTCTAAGTCAAATTCTTGGAGGATGACCATCCATCTACTGATTTTTCYGCCGATAACTCGTCGTGTCAACATGTACTGGAATGGATTCACGACAACAACGACGGTGGTCTTGCGAAACAGAACATAGTGACAGAACCGTTGAACAGCATGAACTGCTGCCAACACAAGTTTTTCTAGATGGGAATAGTTAAGTTCCGGTCCTATGAGGCCTCGGCTCAGGTAATAGATCACGTATTCTAAAAATGAATCATCTTCCTGAACTAAAACCATGCCTATGGTTGACTCTGTGACAGCCAGATATAATAAGAAATCTTTGTTATAATTAGGTGGCCGTAGCAGAGGTGCGGTTGTGAGAGTGTGTTTTAATGTGTTAAAAGAGCGTTGAGCGGTTTCATCCCAGAAAAAGGGAACATCTTTCTTCAGTAAACGCATAAAGCCCTTGGTGATTTCGGCATAGTTGGCGATGAAGCGTCGTAAGAAGTTCGCCTTGCCTTGAAGACTTTGAAGTTGTAAAATTGTGCATGGGGGGGGCAACTGGATTATTGCCTCCACCTTAAGAGGATTGACCATGATCCCTGTTGTTGATATGATGAAACCTACCAAACGTCCTGACGTGATGCAAAAGCTTCACTTGTTAGGATTCAAGTGAATCCTGAAGTAGAGACAACGTTCGAAGATTAGTCTGAGTTGTGCAGGATGATCCTTTCGCTTGCGAGAGCATGATGCTAAATCATCTAGATAGGCCTCGACTATATGTTTGAGGTCGTGAAGCGCAAAAGACATGGCCTGCTGGAAAGTGGCTCCAACATTTTTGAGGCCAAAAGACATCTTACGATAGGCGAATGTACCCCATGGACAAATGAATGCCATTTTGTGTTGGTCTTTCGGTTTGATTTGGATTTGATTATATCTCAAAAAACTGTCCATGAACGAAAAGGCTTCACAACCGACACATTCATCAATAATCTGGTCAATGAATGGGGTTGGAAAATTATCTTTTGGACATGCCTTGTTCAAATAACAGAAATTGGTACATACACGAATCATGCCTTGTTTTTTATCGACTGACACGGGGTTTGACACCCATTGAGTCAAATGAATAGGATAAATTAAACCTGCCTTGAGAAATTTCTCAACCTCAAGCTTAATGGCTGCTACTTCCTTAGGATTAATTGGACAAAGTTTTTGTCGAACAGGATTGGCATCAGGATACGTTATGATTTCATGTTCAACTATTTTCGGATCGATACCTGGCATTTCCTCATAAGACCAGGCAAAAACTTCACGGAATTCTTTGAAAAGATCTGTGTAAATTTGAACCTCTTCAAGGGAGCAATCTGCTCCGACGAAGACATTCTCCACGACGCCAAGTTTTCAGGAGATGTTAATAGGGATGGTTTCAGCGATAGTCGCCATATTCCCCTCAGCATAAATTTCTTGTGTAGCTAAGAGGTTAATAGGACACGACTGATCTCCCGTCATGGTGATAGTGAATTCTCCTGCCTCGATTCGGTGTAACTCTAGGAGGAAATATGATCTATGATGAAGATCTTCCCAAGGTTTTTCCAGACTAGTCATTGCTTCGATTACTGCTTCGTCAGAAGGCAAGATTAAGTCTAACAAATCGGTGGTAGCAAGAGAACCCTTAGCCCAGATAGGTTCTAGAAGCGGATCCAACTCTTGTGCAGGAGTCGGATCAGGGTTAGCTGAAGCTTGCTGGACATAAGAGTACACTACTTCAAAGGCTGACAAGGGCATGGACATGCCGGAGTGCCATGTCTTATCCATCATGGCTGATGGGCAAGGAAGAATCCATGGATCCTCAAAGTAAGTCGTGCGAAACGACGAAACTTGAAAAATCTCAGCCTTGTGGTGATTAGATATAAACTTGACATCATCATGAGGAGGTGGGTAATCGAAGGTACCCATCAAGGATGGGAACAAACCAACTCCTACGTTAATGACACTGGCTTGAGGATTATCAATCATGGGAACTGTGGATGCCCCCAAAGCTGGGTCAGGTCTAGAGAAGGACAATTGATTGATGGTCACTATCCAACCCTCATGTGGAAACAATAAGACTCGGAAAACTATAGCAACCACAACTTGCATAGAATAAGTCCAACTCTGACCTAACAAGAGATTATAGTCGAGGGGGGCATCGACTACCTCTACTTCAACGCACACAGTCTTCCCTCCTAACTGCACAGGGAAAGAAGGGATGATGCCATGTGGTCAGAAAGAACGACTGTTGAACGCAGTGAGGAGAGTAGGTGACGGAGACAAAGTGGGCTGGCCAATGGCCTTCCAACATGCTAACGACATAACACATGTCGAGGTGCCTTCGTCGACCACTGTGCGAAAGATATTGCGTGTAAAAGTTTTCTTGGGATGAGCCACTACTATCTGAAATGCTACGTGGTAAGGCAGATGAGGTTTTAAGTCGGTTGTATCTAGCACAATGGTACCTAGGTTACAAGTCTTAGTAGAGCCTAAAGTAGTTAACAACACTTTCCTCTGAGCGAGGCAGCTTTAGAGGACCTCCAAAGCGGACATCGCACAAGGGGTTTGTGATAAATCTTCCACCACAGAGTAATTCTGGGCGGCCCTTGCATTTGGGTTATGAGAAGCTTTCTTAAATGCACCCTTTGGAATGCGTGTCATTGTTTCTCCCAACGTCTGCTCGATCTGTAGAGGAAGAGATGGGATCTCAGCTTCTTTACCCTTCTCAGAGGCACTTGGTTTACTATAGTCGTGCGCTCTAGTTGTTATGAAAGCATCACCCCTAACCATATATACGTTTGTGGATGAGGAATTGTTTGGAGGAGGGCAGGTTTCTTGGCTACCCCCTTCAGCACTTGTAGAGGCTTGAGTTAAATTTTTCCCATGCTGGAAGGGATTAGTCAACACGACTTGCTGTTGCTGTGTGACAAACTTTTGGGCCTCTATAAGTCGAGGACAAAGATGGGTCGGGTGGTCTTCCACACACAAGTTGCATGAATACTTCGCCTTCCATTTTTTCGTGGTGATCTCGCCAGCGGTATCAGTGGGTTTTTTCTCCCCCTTACCCTTCTTTCGTTGTTTTTTCTTCCCTTCAGGCTGATGGGTGGCCTTTGGGTTAGTCGTCTGCACAGAGTGTCGTATAGATAACTGTTGCAATTTCTTTGTCAATTGCTCAACGGGCTTGGTTTGTGTTGAGCCAACCATACCATTGGCATGTGGTCTAGCTCTCTGTCTAGTTTTATCCAGTATTGATCGTGGTGCATCCGACATGATGTTGTACAATAAACTAGACTGAGAATAGATAAGCTCAAATTGTTGAGCCCTCATGATGGCATCTTCTTCGGAGAAAACTCCTAAAGTCGCGATGTCTTTGGATAATTGTGGGACTAAAGACTTAAGGAACCACTCAAGAAGGAATGTTGATGGGACTCGTACTTTGATTAGACTCTTTCAACGTCTTGACTCTCGGATATGATTAGAGATATGGTCCGCTGTCGTCTGTTCGAAATTGGCAAGCAACTCTGTGCCAACGTCGTATCTCATAGGTAACTGGAAATGGTTAAGGAAGGCCATTGCCAGTTCGCCAAAAGAAGAGTATCGTGAGCGGTCAAGCTCGATGTACTATTTAGTGGCACTCCCAATAAGAGTGCGTTGAAACAATCACAACTGGACGGAGTCATCTTTCAATGAGTTAGATGAACACCAAAGATGGAAGGTAGTCACGTGATCACCTGGATCTTCGTTAGGCTTGGCCTCTGTAAGGTAGCTAGAGAGGTAGTGGGGGGGCCCAGAGGGCCCATAGTGATAATAGTGGAGGTCATTCAATGTAAGGTGGACCAGGTCCACTATATTATTAAATAAGGCCCACTATGGTAGTTAGATATAATAAATGTAAGAGGACTTCTTAGAAGGTTCTACTTCTAGAAGATTCCTCCTCTAGAATGTTCTTAGGTGATGGTAGCACTATATAAAGGGGTTCAAACAATGTAATGAGACATGAAAAGAAGTATTGTATTTGGAGCTGAAGCTCAATAGGAGGATGCCCCCTCGAAGAGGCAAGTGAACAGGAGAGGATCCCTTCCATAATATGATCCATTGTATGGTATTGCCCTACCTCAAGGGTTTCTATAATAAAGTTGAGTTTTTCTATATTGTTCTTCTATATCTGTTGTGGTGCTTTTGTATTCAGTATTGGTTCTTAACAAGTGGTATCAGAGCACTTTCCTTGGCCAAAGAAGGGAAGATTTGTTTTCTCTTTTTGCAGATTTTTTTTAGGGAAGAGAAAGAGGGCGGTGCACTTCAGGTTCAGATATAAAGTTTTACGAGCTGAATTTGGAAAAACAAATTGGGTATTTTAATTCCTCTCGGAAAAATACCCAATTTCAAAAAAAAATCAGCCGAAACGGAGTTAGGGAAGTAAAGTTATGAACATTTTAAATTTGAAAATTTTCACCCTCAACATGTGTGCTTTTGTATTCAGTATTGGTTCTTAACAATTGGTATCAGAGCACTTTCCTTGGCCAAAGAAGGGAAGATTTGTTTTCTCTTTTTGCAGAATTTTTTTAGGGAAGAGAAAGAGGGCGACGCACTTCAGGTTCATATATAAAGGTTTATGGGCTTAATTTAGAAAAAAAAAATTGGGTATTTGAATTCCTCTCAGAAAAATACCCAATTTCAAAAAAAAAATCAGCCGAAACGGAGTTCGAGAAGTAAAGTTATGAGCATTTTAAATTCAACATTTTTTCAGGGTTTTTCCAGAAAAAGCCGCGATTTTTTGCCGTAACTTATTGATCTATTTTTTGGGTTTTTTCATAGAAAGATGTATTTTACAGGGAAATGTGATGGCCCTAGTATTGAATCATTCATTAAAGAAAGAAAATCAGCATGGGGAGATACTTGGCACCATTGGGTAGCTCTCAAATTGCAAGGTGATGCTGCCATTTG
>ML780504.1:6713-46846 GCA_009831015.1 Picea engelmannii | reverse complement strand
GATGTAAGAAGACCTAATAGAAGCTTCCACTTCTAGAAGGATCTTCCTCTAGATGCTTCTTTTTAGTATAAATAGGAATCAAGGGTATGAGAACCCTAGCTTGGATATTATTTTAACAGAGCGCTGCTCGACTGGAGGTTTCCCCCTCGAAGAGGCCTGTGAACATTGCTATCTGATTCAAAGTGCTATTACTGTTGCTATTTCGTATATCATTTCTATGTATTGTGAAGATTATGCTGGATATTTTACTGTTATTCTGTCATTTCTAGCATTTCATTTATGTTCTGCATATTTTATATATTTGGTATCTTGCATAGCAACGATGGTGGGAATGGAAGAATTCCCAGAGGAAATAACAACGTTTGTTTCCATAGCTGTGTGAGGCATTGACAAACGTTCGTAAAATTGAATTGGTACATTGACCGATGGCCAAGTATCAGTGGTTGGGGTTTCAACCAAACCAAGATTGGCAGTTGATTCCTCCGGGAGTTGTTCGGGCACAATGGTTTGTAACCCGTTTTCTTCGAACGACCCTTGTTGGTCTAGCTTCCACCTCAATGGTAGCGGGGGTGGCTCCAGTATAACCGGCGGTAGGCCCAGGAGCCTTCGTGACTAGCGGAGGTTGGGATCCTCCACTGTGTGAGAATATCCAAGACACGCTAAGGTATTCTACATGTTCAAACAATAACACACACTAAAAAAGAAGCCCCTAAGAAATAAGTCAAGCAAACACTAAACTAGTTGGAAGAACAGTTACAACAACCAACACTAGAGCAACTTACCGGTGCAAGTGCAACTCGGAAATGGAAGCACCCTCTGGGTATACTCTGCAAATAGTGGCCCAATTTCTATCCTAGGTACCATGGTATACCCTTGCAGTCACCTATGTATATCCCTAAAAAAGATGGGCAACTAGTTTGCCAGCACGCGAATAGTCACCAGGCGGGTACAGTCGATAGTCGGGTAGACCACAATGAGCAGGGTATCAAGCCCGAAACCTGTCAAGGGTATCGAGAGCAAATGTTCTGAAAGAAAACTGAGGATCTCAAATGGATTCGAGACCCACGAAGCCCCGTGGCAAATGCAAACGACGAAATCCCAAAACAAGCCCTCGATATGTGTTCTCCACTATGCTTGGTCCGACTTTGGAGGGGTTATCTCCACTACCTTTCCTCACACGACCTCGTGTTTATCCCCTGTTTTAGAGGGGGGTCCCGGATAACTTCCATGAAACTGGACTTCTACACTCCCTATCACAAACTCCAATGTTTGGTTTTGAGTGGCCTTGGAGAGTTTACTCTCCAACCTAATCCAAGGCCCTAGTCTTGAACTAGTTTATGAACCCTACAAACAAAAAGGTATAATAGATTTTAAATTAGCGTTGCTTTTATGGGATTTTTTACATCACGGGGTATGAAGGTGAAACTGATGATGTGTAAAGACTCAAAGCAAAAACAAATGAAAAAGCTAGAAACAAAAGACTTTTACTAAATGCAAAAATAACAACTTTTCACAAATAAAGACTTCTTTTCCTTTTCAATTTTTCTAAGATTTCATGCAACAAACATAAAGGAATTTCGCTCGACTACAAGCTACTTATACTCTAAATGCACTGCAAAAAACTTATGAACAAAAAGACTTCTCCCTAGCTATTGATGCAGAAACACAATCTTCAAACAAAGAAGAAAATGAAAAGATATATATTTTTTTTATTTACGTGTGAATCAAGCAATAAAGGGAAAATACCGACAAGCCTAAAACCAAGAAGAAAAACAAAATTCTGGCTTAAAGCGCATATCGCAAAGAATCAGAGCAAAGACAAACAATGGCAATCAAGAAATCAAAGACTCTTATGCTTGTCTAAAAACCATAAAACAAAATTTTTCTTTTTTATCTTTTTTATCAACTATCAACTAAGAAAAAACAGGCTAAGGGTAAGAGGCCCCAACCTACTGACTGTGCAACCCTAGACTCAAACACCTGAGAGGAACACTTCTCACCACAGGATGGGATGACTGCCCCCCCTTGACTGAAAAGCAACCTGTCAAGCACACTACTGTCACCTAAACATCATGCGTGCGAACGCGTGCTGAGCTACAACAACGCGCGTGTACCCGCGGGCTGCACTTGCATAGGCCGCGTGTATGTACAAAATCTAAGACAAAAATAAACACAGGCAGCCTAGACCAGGAAGAGGCATTTGGTATTGATAACCAGGGTCTCTTGAAGGATTGGATGCTTCTTCCAACAAAAAATAAAAATAATTGCAAAGAATAAAAAAACGCAATAAAGCAGATTGAGATAAGACTATGAACCAACAAGACTCAGACAGGATCCAGAAATCCCCCCGAGAATGTATAATTCTGATAGGGAAGAGGAGGATTGCCTCTCAAGCTCTCTGAACACCTACATGCTACTGAAAACTCTACAGATAGCATTCACACGTGGGCTATAAGAGATTAGGGTGCGGGTACATGCGTGCAGGCCTTCTGCAGGTTGCGTGTACCTCTGTGTGTCCCGAAAATTTCTGTCAAGCAACAGTCAGGGAAAACTGGTATAAAGAACCAGGCTCCCTGCTAGCTCAGGCCTTACAGAAAAAGACAGGCAAAGAAATAGAAAATCTAATCTCTTAAACTACCCACAAACTCAACTAAATCTGGAAACCCTAAAGAGTATCTTCCCCAGTATGGTCGCCAATTCTGTTGTTGGGAAAAATACCCTACGGACTAGCAAAATAGGGTCAGACTTGCATGCAGATTTTGACCGTAAAGAAATGACTTTCTAACCTACCACCCAAAACTTAAACCCCTCTTTCGCGATATATGCATGGAAAGGAACTACTAACCTTTTTACTGATGTTTGGTGTAGACCCTCCATCGCGCTTTGCCCTCTTACTTGCGCTGCTCCTTCCAAAGTTAACCTGCAATCAAGACAAAACACTATGCATGCATGATACTTTCCTACTTGAGGGTTAGAAATTAAGCATGAATTACACAAATCATAGATAAATCATGCATTGGGATGGGAAAAGTATTCTTTTATTATTTTCAAAATGAATCAACTTACAATCAAAGTCGAGACCGACCACCGCTCCTTGATCCTGATCCTGGGCTCCTCCTCTTCTTTTGTCCTCCAACTACTTTGTGTTAATTCTCCTTAGGCTTGAGGAAAGGCTAAAGGGTTGGGACAATGGATTCAACAAATGGGCAGAGTTTCTTCGCTATAATTTTTCCTCCTCCAAATGGTACCCCTACCCCTTCTTTTATAGGCTAGAAGGAGCTAGGGTTTTGGATGAACTCTTGGCCATGCATGGCCGGGAGTTTCAATTAAATGACCCATAGCTTTTTGTTCCATCAGAAACTTTCCTATTTTTGTGTTTTTTTAGGTAAACACGGGCTGTAGTAGTCCTGCCAGCGTTTACACGCATGCAGTAGTGGGTTAGGGCGCGTGTACCTTGACCCAAGAGGATTTTCAAAGAGGTTTTTTAGCAGATGTTTTGGCAATGAAGGGATATGAGTTGGCCTAATTCCAGGTAAGCATGTGTGGTGCAATTTAGGGTTATAACAAACAGGTCCAAGCAGCCCTCGCCAAGCTCAAGGCATTTGAGGCAGAATTACCCAGAGCAGAGTGACTCGGGATGTGTCATAGTTGAGTGTTGGGGACCTATTGGCCCTTGACCAATTTTTAGAGATCCTTGGTCAGGTTTGACCTATTTTGGGACTTCGACAGGATGTTGAAGGTGGAGTGCAAGTCGAAGCAAAGATCGCAGGATCTCAACCCCTTGTTTAGGGATTTTTTGGTTTTGGTCTTATGTAACAGGTATGGGGATGTCGGCCCATGGGTTTACCCATACTTAGGCCTCTTTTCTAATGTATAAATAGATAACTAGGAAATGTAAGAAAAGTGTGTGTGTGTGCCATGCTAAGTGCTAAGAAACTAGAGCTATGTGTTTGATGTTATGCTAAGTGCAAGTGATAATTGTAAATGCTTTGTGCATACTGTGTGAGGCTTGCAAGGCTAAGTGCAAGTGATTGTAAGAGGCTGTGTAAAGGCTTTGTGCTATAACCTAGCTCGGGGAAGGAGGATCTAGCGGAGTGGGCATAGATATCCTATCCTATGCCGAGTAGGATCTTGTGGCCCTGTGCATGTAGATGATTGACAAAAGACAATAAAGAAGAAGAAGAGTTAGTGGACATATCCCCAGGCTGGGGTTGAACCACGTATATCATGTGTTGTGGTTTCTTTGTGCATTATTGTTGTTTTATTATTCATATGATTTACGCTTAGTGTAGTAATGTATGTTTAGATGTATTTGATATGATAACTTAGTGCTTGGTGATGTAAATAAGTACTAGATTTGATCTATTTTTATGTGCTTAGTGCTTGAATGTGTTGGATCTTGTTGAATACTGCGCTGTAATTAGGGTTTATCTTCACTGTAGACAAAGGATAAATACTAATGAATGACAGATGCTAAGTGCTATGTTGAGGTGTTGTAATCATAGATTTGTGTCCTAGCTAGGTTCCAGACATCTGAGTCCTGCAACCACCCTTGCCTCTACCTCGGGTGAGACTTCATCTGCTTCACAGGTGTTGCCGAAAGGGCCGGTAGTTAGGGTTTTTTTGGTGTACTGTCGAAGCGTTGAACCCTTGGTCTGCCCCTGTGCCAATAGGGCTTGAGATTCCACTAAGAATGGTATTGAGAGCCAATGCATAATTATTATTTCCTTCCCTTTGAGCTGCAAACTTTGACTTTTTCTTCATGAAAACTGATCCACCAATGGATGCCTTCCAAATACCTACTCCCATTTCCTTCAAATGTACTCTCATCTCTATTCTCCAAGTATAATAGTTTTCCTCATCAAGGATTGGAACTTCATCATCCATTTTTGTGTCCATGGATATCCTCCAAGCTTGTTAAGGATTATAGTGAAGGCCCGCTCTGATACCAATTGTTGGACACACCGACTACACTGAGAGGGGGGTCTGAACAATGTAGCACTCTTTTCCCCAAACCTTCCCTCTTACACAAAACTCCTTAGTTAACAATCACCATTAACTCATTACTCATTGATTTCATTTATAAACAATTATATGTGAAAACATATCAAAAACATATATCAACAATATATCATCAACAAGTCATCACCACAAGGAACAGAAAGAACACAAGATGTATGTACAATTTTCTTTTTATTACGGACTACAATCCTTGGGGTTTTTTAACAAAAAATGAATAGAGTACAACTCAACAAGGGCACCAGCTCTATAATGCAAGACTCATCTTACACCCTCAACATCAACTGAGATGAGGCAAAAATCGTCAACATATATCAATCTATACCATAAACAAGTGCATCAACCATGCACCAACCTGTACCAAATAACCTGTAATCAACCTATAATCAACCTGTACCGTAAAAAAGTGCATCCAACCGTGTACCAAGTATATACAAATCATGTTTCACCTACTCATAAACAATGACTCATCAATATGTACCAACATCATCAACTATACACCTCATGTATGTGCCAACTCATCAACTGCTTGTCTCAACCATGACTAGTTTTGGATTAGTCAACAACTCTAAGTTGAAATAATCATAAATATGTACATGTAATGAATAAATATCTGAAACTAATATACAATTTTCTTCAATGTGTTTTATGCAATTCCTCCAGGTGTCACTACTTGAAACCTCTCAGAAAAGGAGTTATAGAATAAATGGCATACCTTTCTAAATTCCGGCTTATTCTAGAGATCGACCTTGTAGAGCGTGCCCCACAAAGATATTTGTTGAATAGATATGAAAATTTTACACAACATAATAAAAACTATATTCTAACCAACACATTTGGTCTTACTGAATTTTGATATGTTATGAAGAAGTTATGATGTTTTTACCCGAAACACCTATTTTAGACTAGTTTCAGGACTAGCCACAAACCCTATTTTCCACAAAGTGTATCTCCAAAAATACAACAACCCACAAGATGATTTTTTTACCATAGATACTTGTATATGTTTCCTCAATTTCATATCCATCTCATGGTCTGAATCATTATATACAAACAATTATTGTGAAAATGGTGAGATGACCTGTAAATAACATACCTTAGAAATCATCATCAAAAACATTTATCTTCCCTTGAATTTTGGAACTCTTTTCTTCACCTTCCCTCTAAAATTCATATTAGATATACTTTGGTTACCTCAGTCACCTATAGATATTCAATATTCTCAAGTGTGATTTAAAATGAGAGAGCCTTGCCTCTTATTTATACTCTCCATCTTCTAGGTCACTTGACCTATTTCTAGGTCACTTGACCTATTTCTAGGTCACTTAACCCATTTATAGGTCACTTAACCTATTTTACTCATTTTTAGGGTTAACCACTTTCAATAATTATAAACTTCTCCATTACTTTATCATTTAAATATTCCTCCTTGACTTTCTCACCTCACTTTATCATTTAAATAATCTTCTTTGATTTTGTCACTTCACTTTATTATTTATATAAACCTTCTTAAATTTGTCACTTTAATTTATCATTTAAATAATAATTTCTTCTTTGTAATATCTTTGACTTCTTTGACCTTTTGGGGCTTCAAGCCAACATATGAGGGTCCTCCAACTTCATAAGGCCATCACTCTCAAACCGTGAGGATTTATGTGACGTTCCACATACCACCAAAAATGGCATAACATGTACTATCCATATAGAATAGTATTACCTGAAAATATATCAAAACTCATACCATTATACATCAAACAAACTTGGGTCCATTACCCAAACCTGGGTTCTCCAACTTCTCATGGCCATAACTCTCTAACCGTGAGGATTTATGTGACGTTCCACATACCACTAGAAATGGTATGACAAGCACTATCCATCTAGGATAGTTTCACTAACAAATTGATTGATATGCATATTTTTATTCCACACTCAAGCATGGGTCCTCGAACCATTCATATAGTATAAATCAACCATAAAGTGTCTTCCCATGAGGGCTTTCACCATAAGGGTACCACTTTGGAGTTCATCCATTTGTGCACCTTATCAATCATGATAAGACTATAATGATAAATATAACTGTGCATCATATATAAAAGAAACCACATCGAACCATATTCATATTTGTATCATGTATCAATCAAAACTCATCAATCAATAAATCCTTTGGAATCAATCAATCACTTGAAATCAATCAATCAAACCATTGGCATCAATGAACACATGATCCAACAATCTCCCCCTTGGGCATTGATGGCAATACCAACATTGATGTCAACACAAATCATTGATGTCAACATGTAGACAAGGCATGCTCTACATCAATAGTCATCAATCATATCAATATGACTATCTCACCCCATCAATCACATCAATGTGACTATCTCTCCGCCTTTGACATCAATGGAAAAGGGTCATTCTCCTCTTGGGGTTGCTCCCCTTGCTTGAACTCTCCTTGGAGCTACTCCACCCGTCTGAATTCCTTGGATCTTCCTCTGAATAATATATCTCCTTTTGAACAAGGGATATCACTCTGATGTAGCGCTAAAGATACATCACTCATACTCCCCCTGTGACCATCACTCCCCTTGGAATTATGCCTCTGTGCTCTTTCTTCAAATATAGGGATTTTTTCTAGGTATGCATCTGATAAATATCTCCTGCTAGAATCATGGGAAGAAGAATGACTCCCCCTATGGGTATGTCTCTCCCTATCTCCTCTATAATAAGATTAACATGCAATTTCTACTGCTCAACTGGATCATATATCAACTTCTCTTTCAATGAAGATCCTTGGACCTGTCCATGCATCAAACTTGTGGCATGCCATACATCATGAAACAAAATATATGTCAACAATAAAATAGAGAATCATGAACAAAATATCAACCAAGTACATCATGTACCAAAATGTTCCCACCATGCACAACACCCATGTACATCAACCATGTACATTAACATCATACAATGTGCCAAAAGATATCATTCATGGAATGTATCAACCATATGCCTCTATCAACATGTCAACATGTGCATCTACCAATATGCCAACCATGTGCATCTACCAACATGCCAAACAAGTGTCATATCAGTCATGATATGTCTCTACCATGAACCAAGTGCCTCAATCATCAGATGCCTCATGTACCAAAATATATGCTAATCAAGTAATACCAATGATGTATGTTTAGCCAAGTACTCATCATCCAAACATATACCAAACATGTACATCAACATGTATCACTACTTGTACCAAGAAAGTATGCCAACCATGCACCAATACCACAACAAGATGAATCCTCATACATGTATTCCAAGTCCACCATAAAATATGTGCCAATCAAAACTTCTAGTAGGTGCCTCTACCAATGTACTAATAGTATGCTTCAATAGATCAATGGCATCTCTAGCTAGCATCATCATCATATAACCAAGGTGGCATAACTTCACTGCAATAACCAACATTGTTCTTTAATAGAAAATGCCTCAATCCACACTCATGGGTTAGTGCGTTGCTTATAAGATGGCATTTCATTAATTTTTATCATCACTTTGCATAAATCAATATAGGATCATGGAAACCTACAAAAAATAGTGTCAGAACCTGCAACAAACCATGTTAGATCCCGCAACACAAAGTTATACCATCACATCAAGATGCAACCCAAGTGCATTTCCTTTTTCCCAAGGCTTTACCACATATACATGGTTTGCTGCACAACAACTCACGTATGTATGTGACCTATTCAAGGTCAGCCTACATATATATGCAAATGATACCACTGTCACCCACGTATGCTTTGGTAGATGACTTACTAGAGCTTCCCTTAAGGCTTCCATTCTATTCTAGCTGCTCAATATTCTTTACCTACTTCTGAAGATGTCCTTGCTTCTCAGAAATTGATCTCTGAGCATCCATCTTTTAAAATATGTCTCCCTTACTTCGTTCCTTCTTCTAGCCATGCTATGTGAAGTCCTCATCATGGAATTTTTTCTTGTGTTCTAGAAATCCTGGAATATGTGGCCAAATCCACTATAGCTGTAGCATCTCATGGTGTTACAGTGAACAACAATGTGTCCTACTTGATCACATTTACAATACCTTATGGTGTTATAAAATCTTCCATTATATCACCTTTCATAAGCTCTACATTCAAAATATTTGTGACCATATTCACTACATGAATAACAATTCCCATGAAAAATACTTTCATACCTTTTCTTTGGTGTCCCAAAGATAGATTTTTGATATCTTCCTTTCTTTGTTCTTTTGAAATTTTCTTTGCCTTGTGTATATGGTTGATTTGCAACATTCTCTTCATCCTTTGATGGACTTACCTCATGCTTCTTTGAGGTGCTTGCTTCAACACCTGTAGCTTCTTTCTTGCATCCAAGACCTGATTTATCATTTGGTGATCTTTGGCTTTCCAAGATCTCATTCAAGATTTGTGAGCTATTCAAGAATTTATTTGACTTCTCTACTTTATTTATAAGATCAACAACTTTATCTTCTAACTTATGACATGACTCTTCCTTTTCATTTATTTGATTCTTCAATAGTTACTCTATCCTTTTGGCTTCTTCAATTTGGGTCTTGAGATGGACAATAGTTTCAGGACTTTTTCTAATCTCATCATCTACCTTCTTATCATCCTCTTCATTACTTAGTCTTGTGATGTCTTCTTCCTTTTCTTCTAATTGAGTCTTATTACTCTCTTCTTGTTCCTTGAGCATTTCCCTTAACTTCAAGATGTGACTTTGACTCTTCTTAAGAAACTTTTTAGTGTTATTTTAAAGATAGCTATACTCTATATAATAATGGTCATTGTTATATTCATATAAACCATCTTCAACCTTCTTTTGAAGTTCTAATAGATTTTATTCTATTCTCTCTATGGGATAACTACCATCAAACTCTACATAAACTATCTCTAGATTTTCTTCTTCACTTGTAAAGAAAAATCAACATCATCATATTTTGAAATATTGCAATCAAGGGTTTTTGATAATTCTTTACCTTCATTTGAAATATCTTCAAGATCTTCCTTTTTTCCAACATCATCACATGATTCTTTGCCTTCATTTGAAATGTCCTCAAGATTTTCCTTTGTGCTATCATCACTTGATTCTTTGTCTTCATTTGAAATATTTTCAAGATTACATTTAGAAATAATGCAATCAAGAATTTTTGGATATTATTTACCTTTTATGATCTTGATGGTTTGGTCTTCAATATATTCTTTCTTGCTTTGATATGTCTTCTCTAGATTTAGCCATAGATCCTTGGCGGAAGTGCATTGTCCCATTCTCTCTTCGATAGGGCTTGAGAGTCCATTAAGAATGGTCTTGAGAGACAATGCATCATTCTTCTTTCCTTCCCTTTGAGATGCAAACTTTGATTTTTTATTCATGGAAATTGATCCACCAATGGCTGCCTTCCAAATACCTATTCCCATTTCCTTCAAATGTACTCTCATCTCTATTCTTCAAGTAGAATAGTTTTCCTCATCAAGGATTGGAACTTCATCATCCATTTGTGTGTCCATGGATCTTCTCCAAGCTTGTTAAGGCTTATAGTGAAGGCCCACTCTAATACCAATTGTTGGACACACTAACTACACTGAGAGGGGGGGGGGTGAATAGTGTAGGGCTCTTTTTCCCAAAAATTCCCTCTTACACAAAACTCCTTAGTTAACAATCACCATTAACTAATTACTGATTGCTGTCATTTATAACCATCTATATGCGAACACATATCAACAACATATATCAACAATATATCATGAACAAGTCATCACCACAAGGAACACAAAGAACACAAGATGTATGTACAATTTTATTTTTATTACAGACTACAATCCTTGGGGTTTTTCAGCAACAACTGAATAGAATACAACTCTGCAAGAGCACCAGCTCTATAATTCAAGACTCATATTACACCCTCAACACCAACTGAGATGAGGTAAACATCCTCAACAGATATCAATCTGTACCATAAACAAATGCATCAACCATGCACCAACCTGTACCAAACAACTTGTAATCAACCTGTACAATAAACAAGTGCATCCAACAATGTACCAAGTATATACCAATGATGTGTCAACTACTCATCAATATCTACCAACATCATCAAATATACAACTCATGTATGTTCCAACTCATCAACTTCCTGTCTCAACCATGACTAGTTTTGGATTAGTCAACAACCCTAACTTGAAATAATCATAACTATGTACATGTAATGAATAAATATATGAAAATTATATGCAATGTTATTTAGTGTGTTTTATGCAATTCCCCTTGGTGTCACTACTTGGAACCTCTCAGAAAAGGATTTATAGAAAAAATGGCATACCTTGCTGAATTCTGGATTTTTCTAGAGAGAAACCTTGTAGAGCGTGCCCCACATAGAATATTTGTTGAATCAATATGAAATGGTTACAAAGAATACTACATAATGTAATATAACAAACACATTTGGTCTTACTGAATTTGGATCTGTTATGAATAAGTTATGACATTTTTACCCAAAACACCTGTTTTAGACTAGTTTCAGGACTAGCCACAAACCCTATTTTCCACAGAGTGTATCTCCAAAAATACAATGACCCAAAAGTTCAATTTTTTACCACAGATACTTGGATATGTTTTCTCAATTTCATATTAATCTCATGGTATGAATCATTATATAAAAAAAAGTTATTGCGAAAATGGTGAGATGACCTGAAAATAACATGCCTTTGAAAACATTATCAAAATAATTTATCCTCCCTTGAATTTTGGCCCTCTTTTCTTCACCTTCCCTCTGAAATTTAGATTAGATATCCTTTGGTTTCCTCAGTCACCTATAGATATTCAATATGCTCAAGTGTAATTTAAAATGAGAGAG
Organism: Picea engelmannii; assembly: GCA_009831015.1. Taxonomy (NCBI): domain Eukaryota; kingdom Viridiplantae; phylum Streptophyta; class Pinopsida; order Pinales; family Pinaceae; genus Picea; species Picea engelmannii. The sequence goes on along the minus strand of ML780504.1, from coordinate 34,938 downwards.
CCTTGCCTCTTATTTATACTCTCCATCTTATAGGTCACTTAACCCATTTCTAGGTCACTTAACCTATTTCTAGGTCACTTAACCCATTTATATGTCACTTAACCTATTTTCCTCATTTTTAGGGTTAACCACTTTCCATAATTATAAAGTTCTCAATTACTTTATCATTTAAATCTTCCTCCTTGACTTTCTCACCTCACTTTATCATTTAAATAATCTTATTTGATTTTGTCACTTCACTTTGTTATTTCAATAATCCTTCTTGACTTTGTCACTTTAATTTATCATTTAAATAATAATTTCTTATTTGCAAGCTCTTTGACTTCTTTGACCTTTTGGGGCTTCAAGCCAACATATGAGGGTCCTCCAACTTCGTAAGTCCATAACTCTCAAACAATGAGGAGTTATGTGATGTTCCACATACCACCAAAAATGGAATGACATGTACTATCCATATAGAATAGTATTACCTACAAATATATCAAAACTCATACCATTATACATCAAAGAAACTTGGGTCCATTACCCAAACCTGGGTTCTCCAACTTCTCATGGCCATAACTCTCTAACCGTGAGGATTTATGTGACATTCCACATACCACTAGAAATGGTATGACAAGCACTATCCATATAGGATAGTTTCACTAACAAATTCATTGATCTTCATCTTATTATTCCACACTCAAGCATGGGTCCTCCAACCATTCTTCTAGGATAACTCAATTGTAAAGTGTCTTCCCGTGAGGGATTTCACCATAAGGGGACCACTTTGGAATTCATCCATTTGTGCACCTTATAAACCATGATAAGACTATAATGATCAATCTAACTATGCATCATATATCAAAGAAACCATATTGAACCATCTTCATCTTTGCATCATGTATCAATGACAACTCATTGATCCATATTCATCTATGCATGACATCATATGCATCATATAATTGACATCTATCTAATCTCATCAAGGAAAATGCATATTACATTTGACATAAATCATCAATCAATCAATCCTTTGGCATCAATCAATCACTTGACAAAAATCAATGACAAAAATCAATGACATCAATCAATCAAACAATTGGCATCAATGATAACATGATCCAACACCTAGACACCAACAGGACGAGCATCATCACTTAGTAAATGTATTTATTCTCTGATACCTATTTGTAATGTCCCCAACCACCAACACGATGGGTACGCTACCTCAGACAGAGCTCTTTTGCGAAAATATTCACATATAAACTTAATAGGAAATAATATACATGCAGTAAAACACATGCAATAAAACACATAATATTATTACAAGAATCACATACATGCACTTAAATACATCATTTAACAATTAAGCACAAAAAATATACTTATCTAGTAATTGAAGTATACCAAATGTGTGCAGACCTTCCACGGACCACCCAACTTTAGACCACACTGCTCATCACTCTCGGTAGTGGGTCACCCCCGAGCTGGGACTAAACTCCACCAGGAAAGGGATTCCTAGGCTAGGCAGGGACAACATGCAGTTGCACATTACAACATGAGGGATTTCCTCCAAGGATCCACTTATGCCCAAAACTTACAAACTCTTATTCCCCACATTCCTGTCCCACCCTAGGAGTATAAACCTTCATTGTCCCACAGTTCATCGACTGCTTCACCTCCCTTTTCGTGGCTTCAAAAATAGGCTGAATCAGGAATTCTCAGAGCTCTGTAGTTGCTACTAGACTCCCTCCAGAAGAAATCACTTCCCCAACACACTCTCTCACCTGGAGAGAGTTTCTCATATGCTTGACAACCTACTTCTTCTATCCACGATCCTTACAACTTGCTTATTCACTCTCGCTGATGTCGACGTACGCTCCCTCCACAACCCACAGGTTGAAAGGTCCACATAAACATAGGATCTTTCCTTTACCACGGCCCGAAGAACTCTAAATGGCTCTTCTATTTCCTTATCGAGAAATTTTCACCCACAACAAACTTTCACGGGATCCCCTCTTTACACTTGGGAGATTGGAATTCGCAACTTCGCGAATCCAGTGGTCAAGCGTTGGTCTCTCGAATCCCCGAATCTCGATACAGTCAACGCTGACCTTTCCCTTTTCCTTTTGGGATTTTCCCTATCGCGATTTTGGTGATCGCGATGTCAAGAAACTTGTATCCTCGACTCCCGAATCCTGATTTGCTAAAACTCCGATACACTCGCGAGCTTTGAATTTCAACACCACTTCACCTCTGTCGCGATTTCGGACTTCGCGGTATCGCGAATCCTAATGCAATGTTTTAGGAACTTCACCCCACGAAACCCCGAAATAACGTGCCACCTGTCCACCTTGCTGGCTCCTATGGACCACACCATTCTCTTGGCCTTCGGGATTTCATGTTTCGTGATATCGCGATTCCTGTTGACAAATTTATGGGACTCCCTCCCACGAAAACCCGATACAAATATCCACGTGAAAATCCAACGCCCCTTGTGGCTTGGATCTACGGTCCTACTCCTCCTGAGCTTAGAACCCTTCAGAATACTCGCAGTAACTCCCTTTCTCTTCCGTGAGATCTGATGGCTCACAGGACTTTGTGAATCCTCCTCAGAGAATTTCGACTGTTCGTTCCTCCTTGGAAATTTCTGTGAATAACTGAGCGTTCCTTCGCAGACTTGTCCACCTGCGGCGCAAACTTGCGAAGCCTTCTTAATTCTTCCAAGTACAACTTCTGTGCAACCCTTTTAGTGGTTATAAGGCTTTATCCTTCCTGAGCTTCCTTATAACTCTGAGTCTTAGAGAAGACTCTTGCGCGCACTCCTTGCGGCAACCTCCAGACGCTTCCAAGTGCTGAATTTCCTTCGACTCCACGCACACCTATAGCAACAGTCCCTAAATAATTCACTCAGATTCACAACCCTAAGACTTCACTCGGCCTGCACACTCCTTGCACGACTCCTGTGCCTGACTGAACTTCTGTGGAATTGAGAACAAAAGCTATCTATCCTGAGCTATCAGAGACAAACCTCTGAACCCCTTGTCGACGCACTCCTTGCAGACAATTCAACTGCACTCCTTGCAGGAACTCTTTCTCAGGTAGAGAAACAATTGAAACTCATTCCATTACCCTTTCCTCTCAGATTTCAGACATTCAACAAGAAATCATTCATACATCGCATAAAAGCAATTGCATGGCAGAAAGAGTAAAAACATTCATGAGCATAACATTTAAAGATGCATACACAGAGAGTATATGGACACCATGAGTCTGAATCATAGCTTTCTTGTATTAATTCAGAACTTCGGTACATGGAGTCTGCTACACATCTCTCTGCTTCTTCTCTATGCTCTTCTCAATAATTTTTCATGCTAATGCTACAATAAACAATGAGGGTGTCTATATCCTATTTCCCTCTTGCTCTCTAAAACTGTCTAATCTAGAATTGAATTCTATCTACTTTACATTAACTACCATAAATGCCTTCTACCTACTAAGGACGAGAGCAAATCGCTCAAGGTCCATTTACATTTTACAAGTGTGCCTTCATTAAATTGCCACATTTATGTTTGCGCATCAAATCCAAGAGAAATTCAAAATTTGTAGCTGGGCTTGTCCAACTATCCGGTGTCTCCACGCTGGCTCACTTGAGATGCTCCTGCATCATACTCCCTGGATTGAAAATTTTCATGGGCTCCTATCCATGAGCTCACGCACGGTCTATCCATGCCTCTGGATCTCCGCTTCGCTCTCCTAGCTGGCATCTTCAACTGGATGGCCTTTCCATTTGACCAGATACTCAAAGTATTTCTTTCGCCTGGTCCTCTTGCTCACTCTTTTATCCAGTATGCGCTCCATCTGTGGCTTTTCTGTAACTGGCATCTACTTTTTCCACTGGATCACTGGCTGCTCATCTCCTATCCCTACTTCCTCAGCTTTATATGGGTACAACTATGAGATATTGAATATCGGAGAAATTTTGATCCCATCAGGTAATTCAATCTCGTAAGCATTTGCCCCAAATTTCCTCAAGACCTTACATGGTCCGATTTTCTTCATCTTCAGCTTATTATATGTTCTTCACGGGAACCTTTCTTTCCTTAAATGTGCCAGAATCAAATCACCAACCTCAAACTGAAGTTGTCTTCTGTGCTGATCGACTCTGCGTTTATACTCCTGGCTTGAATTCAACAGTCGCTGCTTTACCTGGCTGTGAAGTTCTTTCATCGCCTCTGCGAATTCTTCTGCACTAGCACTCCTAGTCACAATCTGTTATGAATATATTAGTTTAGAAATTCCTCTTGGCTGCATGCCATAAACAATCCGAAAGGGACTCTTCCCTGTGCTTCTGTTAACTGAGTCATTATAAGCAAACTTTGCCTGTGGTAATATGTTGTCCCACTGGCTGTGGTGTTCTGTCACCAAGCTTCTCAGCAAGTCTCCCAGACTTCTGTTCACTACTTCTGTCTATCCATACATCTGAGGATGATAAGCTGAACTAAATGACAAGTTAGTTCCCAGCTTCTTCCATAAGGTCCTCCAAAAGTGCCCTATGAATTTAGTGTCTCGATCTGAAACTATGCTTCTTGGCAAACTATGAAGTCGAATGACTTCTTTGAAAAACAGATTCGCAATGTGAGTTGCGTCACTGGCCTTCTAACATGGAATGAAGTGTGCCATCTTGGAAAATCTATCCACCACCACAAATATTGAATCAAAACCTCTTTGTGTCCTTGGAAACCCCAATATAAAATCCATGCTGATTGCATCCCACGGCCTTTCAGGAATGGGCAATGGTTGATAAAATCCCGCATTCTGTCTTCTGCCCTTCGAATGATGGCAATTTTTGCATCTTTCCATGAATTTCTTGACGTCTGCTCGCATTCCCGGTCAAAAATATGACTCATTCAACTTTGCAAATGTCTTGTCATGACCAAAGTGCCCTGCCAATCCTCCACTGTGTTTCTCCTTTAGCAAATTCTCCCTCATGGAGCATTTCAGAATACACAATTGATTGCCCTTAAACAATAATCCTTCCTGGATCATGTACTCTATCCATTGGCTTCTGTCTCTGAGAATTAGATCCTTAGCTGCTTCATACACCTCCTTAAAGTCCTGATCATCAGCGTACATGTCCCTGAGATCATCAAAACCCAACGTTTTGACTCTGAACTCCTGCAACAGTAAACACTTCCTGCTCAAAGCATCAACAACTTTGTTAGCAGTACCAGAAATATGTTTTATCACAAAAGTGAAATTTTTCATATACTCAACCCATTTAACATGTCTCTGATTCAAATTTTCTTGTTGAGTCACAAACTGTAGTGCATGATTGTCACTGTATAGGACAAAATCTTTCGGGATCAAGTAATGTCTCCATTTCTTCAATGCCTGAATAATAGCATAAAAATCCTTATCATAAGTGGAGTATTTCACCTTCGCTTCATTCAGCTTCTTGCTGAAGTATGCTATCGGCCTGTCTTCTTGACTCAAGACTGCCCCAATTGTGAATCCACTTGCATCGCATTTCACCTGAAATGTCTTTTGGAAATCCGACAACACAAAAACTGGTTGTTCCGTAATCTTCCTCCTCAACAGATTAAAACTCTTTTCAGCTTCTTCAGTCCAATGAAAAGACTTGTGTCTTTTCTTCACTGTATCCATCATTGTGTAACACCCTCTTTCCCCCAGTTTGTAAAAATAACTGGACTGGTCAAGAACTATAGAAAACTAATAAATGTAAATATGTGATGTAAATGGACCTTGAGGAAAAGGTCAATGAATGTGAATAACATTATGAATGTTATTGCAAGACTGCTGAGAGGGGATGTGCAGAAAAAGAGACCACGATGGCGGTGGAAGGCACCTGGAAAGGTGGCGTTAACTTCCACCGAGAATTAATACCGTATTTCGACTCCACTGGCCCGGAGAACCAAAAGCGGCTCACTGGCCCTGAATTAAATGTCTCGCAGGCTGGTAGGTAGATGGTTTAATGAGGGATAGGAGGTGAACCACCCATCTGTAGAGCTATCAGGCCTGACCAGCGCGAGGGTAATCGTGCCACACACAACCTCGCAAGAGGGTAAGGTGTGGGGTAGAAGTGATTAGGGGCAGACATAAATGGAAAACTCTAGCAACACGTAGAGTGAGTGATAGCAGAGAGGAAGGATTGCAACCTTCTCTCCTGGTCATTGGCAAATGAAGACGCAGTCTCACAACATCGTGGTCTCAGCTCAGGGGTGGCTAGTGGTAAATCTACTGGGAGTCGTTAAGCCTATGGTTGGGTGGAAACGGGCACCCCTCTCAGCAGTTGCTTAACCCTGGTGTTATTTCTGATAATTTTTTTGCCTCTGGCATCTGGAATTATATGTATTCTGATAATTATCCTCATAAGTTGTGAAACTATGAATGTTTTCATTATAAGAAGGTATGTGTGGTATTTTGATCAGTACTAGTAGTTGTATATGCTTATAACAGAAAAACCATGCATGTCTTATGTTTATAAATGAATCTAATTATGCATACGTTGAACCAAGTCAGACTTCCAGTCTGTTCTCAGGAATTTATTTCCCCTTATCTGTCTCCAGGAATGCCCCAGAATAGACCTCTTCGCAGAGATTCCCTCCTTGGAAAGGTTTACCAAGAACCTGGAAAAAGGACTTGAATGTGCAAGTCTTAACAACCCTGTGCGAAGAGGAATGTCCCTCTTAAAATCCTGAAGTAGTAGCGTAGGGATAAGTATTAATCAACGGATGAGATCCTGTCGGGAGATCTACGGTCATTCACAACCGTTAAAATCGAAGGAATAAACGAGGGCGTTAATTGACTTAACCCTTTTTCCTCTATCTTCATGAATAGCGAGGAGATTGGAATCATAGACCCCCAGGGTCCATGAGAACATCTGGACCATTGGTTTTTCCACGTCCAAGGAGTAGTGGGAAAGGGCGCGACATCGAGACCGATCTGAACCGTCAGATATTAGCTAGAAAACCCGACAGTCGTTAGATCTATAGGGAGATAGATGAGGGTCAAGCCCTTGTGAATAGGGGCAAAAGAATCTAAACCGTCCATCCGAGGAGGACAGGTGGCAAAGATCCAGGGATCTTGCGAACTTGGAGGTTCGCAAGGTAAGAACCCAAAGGTTGGATGCTCCAAGTTGTGAGTAGCGAAGTGCCGAGAGCCGATCACGAGAGAACACATGGAAAACCTTCAAGGTGGGGCCCGCATGATTGACGGGTGGACACACATCGCCTAGAGAAGGGAGTCAAGGCTCCATTGACTTCTCGTGTCTCGAGGATTCACGGGAGAAGGGCATGAGATCTCAACACTTAGACTTACGAAGTCGCGAGTAGCGATAATGTGAGAGGGAAAATTAAATATCGCTTCTCGAGGGTTCGTTAAGGGAAGGTGCCAAGATTTGATGCTACAACTCATGAAGGGGCGAGTTGTGAGCAATGTGAAGGGAAGGTCAACCTTCACTGACTTTCAAGTCTCAGAGGATCACATAAGGGAGGAATGAGAGTTCAACCGTTGAACACACGAAGCGGCGAATAGCGAGAGGAGCTAGAGTTTATCCTAGTCGGCGGTCATGCGCAGAGGACACTGACAGAAGGAAGCTATACCCATTTCATGATCTCGGGTATTGGTGATTTGTGAAGAAAATTTGAGGGTCTTCAACTCACGATTCGTGAGGTCGTGAGTTGTGAAAGGCACCTGCATTTAGGTGCATATGTGGTCCTATCAAACTAGGGACTAAATAAAGGAGCTAGTGCTTTGTCCTTAAGCGGCGGGTAGATCTGGACGACCAAAATCTATGCGCCCAGATCTACGACCAGGGTTTCATTCCGAAGCCCCCTTGCCATTCTACCTTCAAGATTGGACTCAATTGTATCGCTGAGTAGCGAAACATGAAAATGCACCTGGTTTGTTTGGCCTATGGTCCTAACCCACGTTCACAGGGAGGTGAACAGGGAAGAACTAGCCTGCACTAGACCCCCGTAGGACTTCGGGGATTCTGTCCCTTGAGGAAAATCAAAAATTTTATTACGTTGTAGTGGGTATCTGACAAATTGGTATCAGAGCATGGTTACAACACTCGGCCTGATTGGGCTCATGAACAAGTTGCACATAAGATCCGTTCAAAGCACCCCTATGAGGAGTAACCCCCTAACTTAACTCTCTTGTCTAGGATTAAAAAAATGAAAAATGAGAACCCGACTGTGTATGCATGTGAAAGAGTTATAAATTATGCGCAAATTATAAAAATGTATTTAACTCTTGACTAATAACTAACGTTTGTCTTTTCACTCAAGCGGATGATCAACCATGGGAATCTACAGACGTAGAGTATGGTGACTCACCAAGAGGTGGGAGAAGGCTCCCACAATAGAGACGAAGAGTCTGATGAAAGAAGAGCAATAGGAACCCCTCCAGACCTAGCCGAGACTGTGAGGAGTCTCATGGTTGAATTGCAAAGCTGCAAGGCTGACAATGAAAGGATGATGAAAGAACAAGAAAAGAAAACCAAAATTAATGCAGTTTTACAGCAGAGCTTATCTGACTTACAGTGACAAATGCAACATGAACCTGAGATGAAGAATCATGGTTGTATCAGTGGCCATACTGACAGAAGCACATCAAGAAAGGTCCACCCCAGAGGTAAAGGACCATTGCCAGACAATTCCACTGAGAAGGAAGCTGGCGATTCATAAGGCTCTTCCAGCAGCAGGACCAGTTCCTATTCTCGAAGAAAACAAAAGAAGCAAAAGACTTCCAAGGGTCATAAATTTGAGGAATTCAGAAAGGCCAAACCTCCCTCCTTCGATGGTGAGATAAACAAGGGAGAGGAAGCCGAGGCCTGGCTACTTGGACTGAAGAAAATATTTCAGAGTCCATGATTTTTCAGAGAATTTGAAGGCCCGAGTGGCCACTTTCAATCTGAACGGAAAGGCTTCCATTTGGTGGGAAGATCTTAAGAATATGAAAAGGGTCCATGAGGAGGACCTGTCTTGGAAACAGTTTGAAAAGTACTTCCAGAAGAAGTATTTGTCGGAAAGATATTTCGACGAGAAGGCTAAAGAGTTTTATGAACTCAAACTGGGGCAACTCACTATAGAGGAATATGTCAATAAATTCCTCGACTTATTGAGATATGTACCCTACATCAAAGTAGAGAAGGTGAAGGCGCAACGCTTCATCAGTGGGCTACCTAAGGAATACCGAAACCGAATTGAATTCGACGAGCTAAAGACCTTAGAAGACACTATTCGAAAAGAAACATATTGTCATGAACAATATGAACATCGGGCAGACTCTCGTGAAAACTGGAAACAAAAGAGTGGTTCGAGATTTCAGAAAAAATGGGATCAAATCCTCAGGATTAAAAAAGCTACAAGAAGAACCCTAGAATGAACTATCCAGCCTAGAGTGTACTCCAACAGAACTTTCCATCATCAGACGGAAATAAAACTTCTGGACCTATACCAGTGAAGACTGATAACCCAAAGAGAGAACCTCTGAAATGTTGGGGTTGCAGAGAAGAGAATCTCCTGAGAGACTGTCCACACCAACTATAGAACATTCAAAATTTTTATAACATTTAGGAAGCTACCACCATCAATGATGTGGCAAGGAGTGTGCCGCAGATCTATGCAGCCTTGGATAATAACCAAGCTGACCACCAAGCTTCAGTGGTGGAAATAGAAGGTATTATTTTCAACCATCTGGTGTCTATTTTGATTGACCCTGGTTCAAATTTGAGTTATATAGCCCCTAGAGCTGTTGATAAGTGTAAACTATAGCCACAGAAGAAAACCAAGACATGGCTGGTACAGTTAGCCACTGGCACAAAAGGAAAGGTAGTAGAGGTCATACCAGCCTACCAATTAATGTTGGGTGAATTCCCCACCCAAGCAACCCTTAATGTATTACCCCTGGGATCATACGATCTGTTGATTGGTATGGACTAGCTGGCCACCCACAAAGCCAGGCTGGAATGTTACCATAAAACCTTAGAATGTGTGAGAAAAGAAGGAAAAAGGATAACCCTTCAAGGGATCCGAAAACCGGTCTCGGTGAGACAAATATCAGCCCTGCAAATGAGAAAGTATTGCTGAAAGGGATGTCCCCTATATGCGATACAGGTGTTGAAAACAATCGAAGGTGCTAAACCAAGCCCTGATGATCACCCTATCCTTAGAGAATACAGAGATGTGTTTTCGGAAGAGGTACCGGGTCTACCTCCGAGAAGAGATATTGACTTCTTGATAGAGCTCGCACCAGGAGTGGTGCCGGTGTCTAGGACACCCTATCGAATGAGCACACCTGAGTTAGTGGAACTCAAATTGCAATTGAAATAAATGATGGATAAGGGTTATATTCAACCCAGTGTGTCCCCATGGGGAGCACCAGTCCTGTTTATGAAAAAGAAGGATGGCACCCTTAGACTGTGTATATATTATAGACAACTCAATAAAGTAACCATATAGAACAAGTACCCCTTGCCCAGGATCGATGATCTATTAAATTAGTTGGGAGGTGCGTCTATTTTCTCAAAGATTGACTTGAGGTCGGGGTACCATCAAGTCTGAATCAAGGGTGAAGACATCCATAAAACTGCTTTCCGTACACGGTATGGTCACTATGAGTTTGTGGTAGTTCCATTTGGGTTAACCAATGCCCCTGCCACTTTCATGTTCTTAATGAACAATGTACTCAGTAAATTTCTAGATAAATTTGTACTAGTTTTCATTGATGACATACTAATCTACTCTAAGAATGGAGAAGAACATGAAGAGCATCTTAGACTTGTGCTGCAAGTGCTAAGAGAGAATAAGCTCTATGCTAAATTCAACAAATGTGACTTCTTTCAGAAGCAAATACATTACTTGGGACATGTTCTGTCCGAGGAAGGGGTAGCAGTAGATCCTGACAAGATCAGGTCTATCATGGAATGACCTACCCCAAAGGATGTCTCAGACATCAGATCCTTTATGGGATTAGCGGGATACTACATGAGATTTATAAAAAGATTCTCCAAGATTGGTTGTCCAATCACTGCCCGCTAGAAGAAGGGGACAAAATTCCTGTGGAAACAACAATGTGAAGAAATATTTCAAACCTTGAAACATCTGCTAACCCATGCACCCATGTTGAAAATCGCCGACCCATAAGCTGACTTCCTTGTGTGCACAGATGCCTGTAAGGAAGGGCTCGGGGGAGTCCTTATGTAGGAAGGAAAGGTGATCTACTACGAATCTAGAAAATTGAATGAACATGAGGTCAACTATGTGACTCATGATCTAGAACTGGCTACCATAGTGCATGCCTTAAAAATGTGGAGGCATTACCTCTTGGGAAGAAAATTTGTACTTATGACAGATCACTTTGGATTGCGATATTTGTTTGACCAACCAAAGCTCAATGCTAGACAAGCTAGATGGATGGCCCTCCTTAGCGAATTTGATATTGAAATCAAACACATCAAAGGGAAGGAAAATAGGGTGGCCGATTCCCTCAGCAGAAGCATGAAAACAATTCACCTGGTAGCGGTGAGTACCTGCGAGACAGATGTCAAGAGCAGAGTTAGAAAGGCACAAGAAACAGATCCCTTCGTTCAAACTGTGACCCTGTACCTATAGCAAGAACCCTTTGAAGTAAAGTATGAAGGCTACCAGATGACCGAAGGAGGTCTTCTCACCTATAGAGATAGAATGTACATTCCAAATCGTGACGACTTGAAGAGGTTCATCATGGATGAACTACATAAAAGACCCTACACTAGTCACCCAGGATACCAGAAAATGATCATTGCCACCCAGAAACAATTTTATTGGCCTGGATTGAAGAAAGACATAGCCAAATATTTGGCCCAATGCATAGAGTGCCAACAGGTTAAAGCAGAACATCGACACCTAGTAGGACTATTACACCCTTTACCCATCCCATAATGGAAATGGGAAACCATCTCCATGGATTTTATCACTGGATTACCAATTTCAACCAAACATAATGATGCTATTATGGTGGTGGTGGATAAACTGAGCAAGTCTGCTCATTTCATCCCTGTCAAATCAACCTACAAGGCGATAAATATCGCCTAGATATTCATGAAAGAGATATTCTGACTGCACGGTATGCCGAGAGAGATAATATCTGATAGAGACACAAAATTTACTTCCAATTTTTGGAAATCACTGATGGCGGGTTTAGAGACCAAATTGTTGTTTAGCACTGCCTATCACCCTCAAACCGATGAACAGACAGAAAGAATGAATCAAATATTAGAGGATATGTTAAGGATGCATGTAATGCATCAACCCAGGAAATGGGAAGACTACCTGCCATTGGTAGAATTCACCTACAACAACAGCTACCAGACCCCCTTAAAGATGAGTCCCTTCAAGGTCCTCTACGGTATACCGTGTAATGCTCCAGTTAGCTAGAGTAATCCTGTAAATAGGATTTCTTTTGGACCCAACATGATGAGAGAAATGGAACAACAAGTGACTCAGATAAAACAAAATCTGAAGGTCACTCAGAACCGACAGAAAAGTTATGCTGATCAAAAGAGTACTCCAAGAGAGTTCAAAATGGGAGACCATGTATATCTAAGAATTAAACCCAGAAGGAGTTCCCTAAAAATGCGAGCTTGTGCCAAGTTGGCACCCCGGTATTGTGGACACTTTGAGGTTCTAGATAAAGTGGGACCTGTAGCCTATCGGCTAACACTTCCTCCCACAGTAAAAGCACATAATTTTTTTCATGTTTCATTACTGAAGAAATATGTACATGATGCTAATCATATAATTGTCTGGTTTGTGATCCAAGTGGAACCGAAGGGAGAATTTCTACCAAAACCCTAATGCATACTGGACAGAAAGGAAACCCCGCTCCGGAACCAAACCATTGCACAGGTCAAGGTGCAGTGGAAACATTTTGGCCCAGATGAGGCTACATGGGAAATGGAGGATGCCATGAGATAGGCATATCCGATTTTGTTTACTTCTGTACATGCAATTCATGTTAGTAGATAAGAACATCGAGGACGATGTTCCTTTTTAAGGGGGAGGGAATTGTAACACCCTGTTTCCCCCAGTTTGTAAAAATAACTGGACTGGCCAAGAACTATGGCAAACTCATAAATGTAAATATGTGATGTAAATGGACCTTGAGGAAAAGGTAAATGAATGTGAATAACATTATGAATGTTATTGCAGGACTGCTGAGAGGGGATGTGCAGAAAAAGAGACCACGATGGCAGTGGAAGGCACCTGGAAAGGTGGCGTTAACTTCCACCGAGAATTAATACCGTATTTCGACTCCACTGGCCTGGAGAACCAAAAGCGGCTCGCTGGCCCTGAATTAAATGTCTCGCAGGCTGGTAGGTAGATGGTTTAATGAGGGATGGGAGGTGAACTGCCCATCCGTAGAGCCGCCAGGCTTGACCAGTGTGAGGGTAATCATGCCACACGCAACCTCACAAGAGGGTAAGGCGTGGGGTAGAAGCGATTAGGGGCAGACGCAAGGGGAAAACTATGAAAACACGCAGAGTGAGTGATAGCAGAGAGGAAGGATTGCAACCTTCACTCCTGGTCACTGGAAAACGAAGACACAGTCTCATAGCATCGTGGTCTCAACTCGGGGGTGGCTAGTGGTAAATCCGTTGGGAATCGCTAAGCCTACGGTTGGGTGGAAATGGGCACCCCTCTCAGTAGTTTCTTAACCCTGGTGTTATTTCTGATAAGTGTTTTACCTTTGGCATCTAGAATTATATGTATTCTGATAATTATGCTCATAAGCTGTGAAACTGTGAATATTTTCATTATAAGAAGGTTTGTGTGGTATTTTGATCAGTACTAGTAGTTGTATATGCTTATAACAGAAAAACCACACATGGCTTATGTTTATAAATGAATCTAATTATGCATACGTTGAACCAAGTCAGACTTCCAGTCTGGTCTCGAGAATTTGTTTCCCCTTATCTGTCTCCAGGAATGCCCCAGAATAGACCTCTTCATAGAGATTCCCTCCTTGGAAAGGTTTACCAAGAACCTGGAAAAAGGACTTGAATGTGCAAGTCTTAACAACCCTGTGTGAAGAGGAATGACCCTCTTAAAATCCTGAAGTAGCAGTGTAGGGATAAGTATTGATCAATGGATGAGATCCTGTCGGGAGATCTACAGTCATTCATGATTGTTAAAATCGAAGGAATAAACGAGGGCGTTAATTGACTTAACCCTTTTTCCTCTATCTTCATGAATAGCGAGGAGATTGGAATCATAAACCCCCAGGGTCGATGAGAACATCTGGACCGTTGGTTTTTTCACGTCCAAGGAGCAGTGGGAAAGGGCGCGACATTGGGACTGATCTGAACCATCAGATCTTAGCTAGAAAACCCAACAATCGTTAGATCTATAGGGAGATAGATGAGGGTTAAGCCCTTGTGAATAGGGGCAAAAGAATCTAAATCGTCCATCCGAGGAGGATAGGTGGCAGAGATCCAGGGATATCGCAAACTTGGAGGTTCGCAAGATAAGATCCCAAAGGTTGGATGCTCCAAGTCGTGAGTAGCAAAGTGCCGAGAGCCGAGCACGAGAGAACACATGGAAAAACTTCAAGGTGGGGCTTGTGTGATTGACGGGTGGAAACACATCGCCTAGAGAAGGGAGTCAAGGCTCCATTGACTTCTTGTGTCTCGAGGATTCACAGGAGAAGGGCATGAGAGCTCAACACTTGGACTTACAAAGTCGTGAGTAGCGAGAACGTGAGAGGGAAAATTAAATATCGCTTCTCGAGGGTTCGTGAAGGGAAGGTGCCAAGATTCGATGCTACAACTCGTGAAGCAGAGAGTTGTGAGCAGTGTGAAGGGAAGGTCAACCTTCACTGACTTTCAAGTCTCAGAGGATCGCATAAGGGAGGAACGAGAGTTCAACCATTGAACTCACGAAGCGGTGAATAGCGAGAGGAGCTAGAGTTTAGCCTAGCCGACGGTCATGCACAGAGGACAATGACAGAAGGAAGCTATACCCATTTCGTGATCTCGGGTATCAGTGATTTGTGAAGAAAATTCAAGGGTCTTCGACTCACGATTCACGAGGTCGCGAGTTGTGAAAGGCGCCTGCATTTAGGCGTGTATGTGGTCCTATCGAACTAGGGACTAAAGAAAGGGAGCTAGTGCTTTATCGTTAAGCGATGGGTAGATCTGGACGTCCAAAATATACGCGCCCAGATCTACGACCAGGGTTTCATTCCGAAGCCCCCTTGCCATTCTACCTTCAAGATTGGACTCAATTGTATCGCTGAGTCACGAAACACGAAAAGGCGCCTAGTTTGTTTGGCCTGTGGTCCTAACCCACAATAACAGGGAGGTGAACAGGGAAGAACTAGCCTGCACTAGACCCCCGTAGGACTTCGGGGATTCTTTCCCTTGAGGAAAAACAAAAATTTTATTACGTTGTAGTGGGTATCTGACACATTGGTGCACTAATTCCACTAAAATTCCTGATGAATTTTCGGTAGAAACTAGCCAATCCATGAAAACTTCTCACCTCAAAGATATTCTTTGGTGATGGCCAATTCTTTATTACCTCCACCTTATCTGGATCCATCCTCAACTCATCTGCAGAAATAACAAACCCCAAATAAATGAGCTCCATCTTCATGAATGAGGATTTCTTCATGTTTATCAACAACTTCTCCTGCTATAATTTCTGCATCACTGTAGCCAAATGCTTTAGATGCTCTTCCACTGTTTTACTGAAAACCAGTATGTCATCCAAATACACAATGACAAATTTTCCAATGAACTCCCTCAGGACTTTGTTCATCAAACTCATGAAGGTACTCGACGCATTTGTTAAGCCAAATGACATAACAAGCCATTCATACAACCCTTCATTGGTTTTGAAGGATGTCTTCCATTCATCACCCTCTCTCATACGGATCTGGTGATAATCTCTTTTCAAATCAATATTTGAAAAATAGTTTGCTCCACTCAAGCAATCCATCAGATCATCCATCCTTGTCAATGGAAACCTGTACCCGATGGTTATCTTGTTAATCACCCTCGATTCAGTACACATCCTCCAACCTTCGTCTTTCTTCGGACTGAGTACTGTTGGAACAACACACAGACTCAAGCTTTCCCTGACCAAACCTTTGTCCAACAACTCCTGGACTTGCCTTTTGACCTCTTCATTCTCTTGCGACGTCAACCTGTACGTGGCTTTGTTCAGTAAACTGGCTCCTGGTATGAGATCAATATGCTGACTCACACTTCTAATCACTGGCAACGAATGAGGTAATTCATCCACTACCATGTCAATGAACTCTTCTAGTAGTTCCTGAACTTTTTCTGGTAAATAATCCACCCTTGTGCCGGTCAAAACAATTCTAGGCTTTCTAACCATAATGAATTGCAGTTCTTCCTTCTTCTTAACCTTTGTAAGAATTTCCTTCCCACTCATGAGAAGTACAGTATTGCTTACTTCCAGCTTCTCCTCCTTATCCTTAATTGGAAGCAACATGTGAGTCCTCCCATTCTTCTCTAGGGTGTATGTGTTCATTCTCCCATCATGAATCACATTTCTGTCATATTTCCATGGTCTACCTAGCAATACATGACAAACATCCATAGGAATAACATCACATAATATCTTATCATTATATCCTCCTATCTTGAATTCAACCAAACATTGTTTAGTGACAGTTACCTGGTGTCCTTTTTGTAGCCACAAAACTCTGTATGGGCTTGGATGATCAATCGTCCTGGCTCCAGATTTTCTACCATCTCCGTAGAAACGAGATTATCTGTGCTACCATTGTCTACAATGACCTTGCATACCCTGTCCTTGGTCTTGCAAGAAATCCTGAAAAGTTTGGTCCTTTGGACTAAACTCTCCACCTCTTTCTTTGGTGTCAAAAGGACTTTTCGCATCATCAGTGATCTTCCACCTTCAACGTCTTCTGCCTCAACATCCCGCCTCTGTGCTTCGGCAATGTGAGCTTCTCCACTCTTTTTTTTTTTTTTTTTGGACACTCATAATACTCGTGCCCATTCTTTCCACATGTGAAGCATGTTATTACTCCACCTCTTCCCCTTCCTCTACCTCTAGTACGAGGAAAAGTGTTATTGTCAGCATAATCTCCTCTCTTCTCAATATGTTTCCCTCTCTATGAGGTTCCACCTCTCTCAGTTCGAGTCTGAGGTTTCTTCCAGTCCTCCTTGGGCTTCTGATATTTATCCTGGGCAACTGATTTTCCTCTGGGCTGACTTCTGCCTCGACCTCTCTGACTCTGCTTTCGGCTCAGCTTTTCTTCCACTTTCAGAGCCATCTGATAAGAATATTCCACTGTTTGGATGGTTACCATGATCATCTCATCCTAGATATCATATCTTAGACCATTCATGTATCTGGAAACCTTTTCATCATCGCTCTCCCGATGACCTGCCCTGATGTTCAACCTGTAGAATTCCTCAGTGTATTCCTTTACTGTCATCAACTTCTGTCTCAGGTTCTTCATCCTCCTAAACAGACTAATTTGATAATATCTAGGGATGAATTTCACCTTCATCTTAATGATCATTCTGTCCCAAATCTTGATCTTCGGCTTGCCTTTGCAGCACCTGTCATCTTGTAGTTCATCCCACCACAATTTTTCATGTCCTTTCAATCTTGTGACAACATGCTTGAATTTCTTGTCCTCTTCGACATCTTCATAGTCGAAGTATGTGTCTAGAGCTCTAATCCAGTCTAGAATCTCTTCTGCATCCAGGTTTCCCTCATAAACTGGAATGTCCATCTTTGCTCTTGCACCCATTCTTGTAATAGCTCTGATCAAACGTTCGTTTGCTGCATCTTCCGCTGCAACTTCTTCTTCATGTTCAGCCTCAATTTCACTCTCGGAATCACTAAGATCCCTAGCACTAACTGTGCGTCTTTGGGCTGTCTCCATATCTTCGAGTCTAGCTCATAGATCACACATCTCTCTTTCCATGGCTGGATCAGTCATCTCCCTGCCTCTTCTTCTCGACATTTCCCTATCCTCTGGTGGATCGAGTGATTGCCCATCCCTTCTCCTTGGTGGCATGGTGTAATCTCTTTTTCTCTGCTACAGAAAGCAAAGAACCTTTCTATGCTTTGATACCACTTGATGCTGATGCAGGATCCCTCCACAACCCACAGGTCGGAAGGTCCATGTCAACACAGGATATTTCCTTTACCACGGCCCGAAGAACTCTAAAAGGCTCTTCTATTTCCCTATCGGGAAATCTTCACCCATAACAAACTTTCACGGGATCCCCTCTTTACACTTGGGAGATCAGAATTCACAACTTCGCGAATCCAGTGGTCAAGCGTTGGTCTCTCGAATCCCCAAATCCCGATACAGTCAACACTGACCTTTCCCTTTTCCTTTCAGGATTTTCCCTATCGTGATTTCGGCGATCGTGATGTCGAGAAACTTGTCTCCTCGACTCCCAAATCCCAATTTTCCGAAACTCCTATACACTTGCGAGCTTTGAATTTCAACACCACTTCACCTCTGTCAGGATTTCAGACTTTGCGGTCTCGCAAATCCTAATGCAATGTTTTCAAAACTTCACCCCACGAAACCCCGAAATAGTGTGCCACCTGTCCACCTCGCTGGCTCCTATGGCCCACACCGTTCTCTTGGCCTTTGAGATTTCACATTTCATGATATCGTGATTCCCATTGCCAAATTTATGGGACTCCCTCTCACAAAAACCCGATAAAAATATCCACGCGAAAATCCAACGACCCTTGTGGCTTGGATCTATGGTCCTACTCCTCCTAAGCTTAGAAACCTCCGAAATACTCGTAGTAAATCCCTTGCTCTTCCATGAGATCTGATGGCTCACGGGACTTCGCGAATCACCCTCAGAGAATTTTGATCGTCCGTTCCTCCTTGGAGATTTTTGTGAATAACTGAGCGTTCCTCCGCAGACTTGTCCACCTGCGGCGCAAACTTGCGATCCCTTCTTAATTCTTCCAAGTACAACTTCTGTGCAACCCTTTCAGTGGTTATAAGGATTTATCCTTCCTAAGATTCCTTATAACTCTGAGTCTTAGAGAAGACACTTGCGTGCACTCCTTGTGGCAACCTCCAGACGCTTCCAAGTGCTGAATTTCCTTCGACTCTGCACACGCCTACAACAACAGTCTCTAAATACTTCACTCAGGTTCACAACCCTGAGACTTCACTCGACCTGTGCACTCCTTGCACGACTCCTGTGCCTAACTGCACTTCTATGGAATTGAGAACAAAATCTATCTATCCCGAGCTATCAGAGACAAACCTATGAACCCCTTGTTGACGCACTCCTTGCGGACAATTCAACTGCACTCCTTGCAGGAACTCTTGCTCAGGTAGAGAAACAATTGAAACTCATTCCATTACCCTTTCCTCTCAGATTTTAGACATTCAACAAGAAATCATTCATACATGGCATAAAAGAAATTGCATGACAGAAAGAGTAAAAACATTCATGAGCATAACATTTAAAGATGCATACACAGAGAGTATATGGACACCATGAGACTGAATCATAGATTTCTTGTATTAATTCAGAACTTCGGTACATGGAGTCTGCTACACATCTCTCTGCTTCTTCTCTATGCTCTTCTCAATAATTTTTCATGCTAATGCTACAATACACAATGAGGGTGTCTATATCCCGTTTCCCTCTTGCACTCTAAAACTGTCTAATCTAGAATTGAATTCTATCTACTTTACATTAACTACCATAAATTCCTTCTACCTACTAAGGACGAGATCAAATCGCTCAAGGTCCATTTACATTTTACAAGTGTTCCTTCATTAAATTTCCACATTTATGTTCGCGCATCAAATCCAAGAGAAATTCAAAATTTGCAGCTGGGCTTGTCCAGCTGTCCGGTGTCTCCGCGTTGGCTCGCTTGAGATGCTCCTGTATCACTCACTCTCAGATAACTAGAACTAGCTCCAATGAACCCCTTCAGAATTCAACTAAGGTACATGTATGTTGGTCATTTCAGATATGCATAGGATATGGCTCAATCATGGAAGGTTCCATAGGTGCGTGCATGTTCAGAGGTGTGCACAGTTTTCAGAGGTTGCAGAGGTCAATGAAGGAGGGACAAAAAAAATGGTTGTTTGCGTGAATGCTCAATCTCAGTACATGAATGAGTGGGGAGCGTGGATATAATGGCGAGTGAACCCCCACAATGATGGATTCCCCCCCATAAAATTTCATGCGCCTAGGTTGACACATGGCTCTCTTGGGAGCTCGTCCCTCTCCACTTGGAGTTCGTTCCCTTTTTCCAAAGGAACTTAGGATATGAGGGTTTATTTCCCAACTTTATTATTTTCAGGAAATACATTATAATATTCCTTTGGGTTAAGCCCTCAATATTATCCCCTTTCTCCTAGCCTCTCAGCCCCCTTTCCCTTACCCAACCTAGTGGATATTAGTCCCCCATAACTCTTTCTTCATGGTTGATCTACACACACCGATGTTTTTATATTAATAATATGAATATTTAGATGTACAGAACAGGCTCCTAGCCTTTAACATCTAGGCTCTTCGGCCTAATAAAAACATAATCCTACCATCTTACAATTACTTGGATCACCATCCTACAAAACATGTTACATTCATAATTACAACCGGGGCTCGGCCTTGGAATATTACAACTTTTCTTGCAATGAGTGCAAGATGACTTTCCTTCTTCTCTCTTTACCATGGCGGTCTTCTTGTCCTTGCTTTTAGACTTCTTAAATGGCTTATGTGGGATATTGGAAGGTTTATTTGTGGGATCTTCTTGAACATGGTTTCCCCTATTCTCAAGGTGAGTGGCTTGCACACAAACTTTGTCAAGACTGGTGGGGTTAAACAATAGCAAAGTATGATGAGTATAACTGTGAAGTTTGCTAATATACTTCATTAAAGTTTCATAAGAATCAAAAGGAATGTTTAATGCAATGGTGTTCTTCCTAAATTCTTCTGTGAAACTTTGTACAGTTTGACCTTTACTTTGTCTTAAAGTTTTTCATTTCATCATTGCTTTATGTAAATAACCCAATGGATAAAATTGCTTCATTGTCGCTGATTTAAATTCTGACCATGAGGAAAGAAGATTTCCACACTTACTTCTATCCTGAAGTTTCCTCTCCCACCATACGAGAGTGGTGCCTTCCAACTGAAGTGAATCCAGTTGCACTTTAACTTCCTCTTCATCAATCTGTTGAACACGACAATATACTTCAACCTGTCAGATCCAATTATCTAGATTTTCAGGATTAACATCTCCATTAAACATAGGTATATAAAATTTTACATCAAGCTTTAATAATGGTTTCTTAAAAGAATCTTTATGGCTAGAATGATGAGAATATTCATAGGAAGAAGAAATAGAACTTGATGGTGAAGATGGAAGCTCAGGAGGGTCTCCTCCAATCCCTTGATTTACCAAAGAATCATCATCAACTTGTGCTTCCTTTTTCTTCCCTTTCTTCTTCATCCTCTTCTCGTAGTCTCCATACATTCGTTCGACCATTTTTGACATGCAATAAAATACCGTATGGAAGTTTTTCTCCTGTTCATCATGCTTGTCCTCTTCTGCCATTTTCTTGTTCCAGGATGCACAAACAACTTCTAGATTGAAATTATTAAGAGTTCCTTCACCCTGCTTATGCTTGTCCCTAGTAAGAATTCACACTCAACAATTCACGTCAAAGATGACTGCTCTGATACCAACATGATCCAGGATATTTTCATCGAAGTGACTTATAAAGAATTGTATTAAATGAGTATAAATTAAAGTGCACCATTAAAGAAGGAAAAGCTCAATAATGAAGAGACATAAGCATAAAATATAAACATGAAAACTTGATAATGGAGTTTGTCCCTAGTGGACTATGTCTCTAAGTCTTTCTCTCAAATGGATAGGCCCCTTTATTAACTCAACAAATAAATTTTGAGAAATACATAACTATACCTCTTTCTGGAGTTATGCTGCAAATTTTTTTCTCAGATTAGAAAATAGAAAACACCATTGAATTCATGACGTCGAATTACCCAAAAACGATTGTCTCCATGCCTCTATCTGACTTTGGCACTCCCAGACCTTGAGAAATCTCGACTCAGTTTCCATGCCTACTCCCTCCATTTGATTCTCTGTACTGGTGTCTCGGTTCCCATGCTTGGTCGTACCATACACGCACCCTCATTCCTCCATTTGTGGGAAGACTTGGATTTTAATGAAAATGTGGGGAAGAATACACAAGGCAGTCTGTTGGCCCAATGGTGGAAAATCTACAGTTAAGGCATATGAATAGGGGGAGGTCCTGGGGTCAAGTCTGCGGGCCTCCCCTTTTTGGTTGTTGTTATAACTTACACACACACACACACACACACACACACACACACACACGCACACACACACACACACACACACATATATATATATGGGATCGATGGTTCACCAACTTTGGAGGTGGTTTAGATATATCTTTTGGCTGCCAGATCGGGTGGGGCTCCACCAAATTTGGCAGACCCACCTTTTTTTTAATTTTTGAAATTCAGTTCTTGGGCCCTCATTGGGCATTTTCCCACTGCCATGTGGTATCCCATGACTGGTCCACATGGAATCCAAACATTGGGCCATGCCAACCACTTGCACAGTCACATGCCACATCAGCTGCCATGTCACTATACGGTCTACCATGTGGCACTTTTTCATTGGTCCACGTATTGTCCTGAAAAAATAAAAAATGAGCAACACATGGCAACCTCTAGTGCTGCCATGTCACCATGATGATGTCATCATGATATGTGTCACCTCCTATGTGTTCCACATACATTGTCTGGATTTTGACGTCATCCATACTAATGCCGACTCATCCCCTATTGACTGGGCTAGGTTGACCAAAATTTGACATGAATATCTTTTGTTTTGTAACTTCGTTTGATGATCCGTTTATGCCGTTCGAAAGTTTACGATGCATTATTCACAATGATGCCACTTTCACTGAGTTTTGAGGGCTTTGAATTTTTTCCCTTTCTCTATCTGCTGAGGCCATTCCAAGATTTCCGAGTTGCTTCTGCAAATTATGATCCGTCCTTAGTCTTCTCTGGATCCTTTTTGGATCACCTATGTTGCTTATGAATTTTGATGGTTTATCGTTCAGACCACATGGTATAATTCCCTCTTTTATTGTGTAGTTGGAGGGTAAAACTATGTGCATTGAGGTTGAAGTAGTTGATGCACCTATCGACTACAATCTCTTGTTAGGATAGAGTTGGACTTATGCAATGCATGCAGTTGTAGGCACTATTTTTTGGGTTGTATGCTTTCCTCATGAAGGCCAAATTATAACCTTCGACCAATTGTCTTTATCTCATCTCAACCCTTCATCAGGGGCTTCCACAGTCCCGATGATTGATAACCCACAACCAAGAAATGTCAACATAGGTGCCAGATTGTTTGTGTTGTTGATGAGAAATTTTGATTATCCGTCGCCTTCCAATGATGTAAGGTTTATTTCAGCCATCCCCGACCAGCCAAATGCTGCAATTTTCAAGTGTCGTCTTTTAAAACGAGCTACTTTTAAGACTCATGGAATTTAACTTCCCCATAAGCTTCGATGGAAGGGATAGGACACCTTGGCATGGCCATGCCCTTATCGACTCTAAGGTTGCATACAATGTTTTCCAGCAAGCCTCGGCCAAACCCAATCTGGCTCCCCGACAGGAACTATATCCAGTTCTTGAGATTATTTGGGCTCATGACTCTCTCACTGCTCAAGACCCTTTAGAATTAGTATTTCCCTTTGACGAGGTGATTCTGGAAGCAGCGACTGGTCCCGACAGACCTTGGGATGATCTTCACCATAGATCTTATTTTATTCCCGAGGTTAGGAGAATAGAGGCATGAGAGTTTGTTACGACCATGAATGGAGATAACCCTTGTCCTATTAACCCTCTAGCTATGTGCATAGTATATTCCAAGGGAAACATGGCAGGTATTGCTGCAACGATTCCTATCGATATCTCCAAAACCCCCAATTTCATGGAGAATGCCTTTGTCGGATCATATTTATCCCCCAAAGAGATTCAAATTTACATTGAGTTGTTTAAGGAGTTCCACAACGTTTTTTCTTAGTCTTATGAGGATATTCCAAACATCAATCCATGAATTTTTGAACATGAAATCACGACTTATCCTGATGTCAAACCGGTCTGATAGAAGCTTCACCTTGTCAATCCTCGAAAAGAAACGTCGATAAACGATGAGGTAGAGAAACTCCTCAAATATGGTTTCATTTACCTCGTGAAATTGACATAATGGGTATCAAACCCATTTCTTATCAACAAGAAGCAGGGAATGATTCACATTTGTATGGATTTCCGCGATTTGAACAAAGATTTCCCAAAAGACAATTTTCCAACCCCGTTTATTGATCAGATTTTCGATGAGTGTGCAGGTTGCGAAGTATTTTCTTTCATGGATGTTTTTTTGGGATATAATCAAATTCAAATCAAACCCAAGGACCAACATAAAACAACTTTTATTTGTCCTTGGGGTACCTTCACATATCGAAAAATGCCTTTTGGCCTGAAGAACGTTGGAGCTAATTTTGAGCAGGCCATGTCGTTCACTTTTCACGACCTTAAACACATAGTCGAGGCATACCTAGAT
Source organism: Picea engelmannii (assembly GCA_009831015.1). NCBI lineage: Eukaryota > Viridiplantae > Streptophyta > Pinopsida > Pinales > Pinaceae > Picea > Picea engelmannii. The sequence goes on along the minus strand of ML780504.1, from coordinate 10,252 downwards.
GATCTAGCATCCGCAAGAGATCTAATCATCCCGCCCATTTACGACTAATCTTTGAGCGGTGTCGCTACTATCGAATTCACTTGAATCTAAACAAGTGCAGTTTTTTCATGACATTAGGTTGTTTATTAGTTTTCATCGTGTCGGCAAATAGGATCATGGTCGATCCTCTTAAGGTTGAGGCAATAGTTCAATTGCCTCCCCCGTGCACAATACTGTTGGGCAACTGAGAGGGGGGGGTGAATCAATTGTCCCCGTATTAAACAATTATGCTTCTTTTAAAATCTTGACAAGGCACTCAATGATGATCACGATAATGCAGAGAAATAAACAAAATCACATTCAGCATCAGTCACATATATGAGAAAGACAGAGACAGATAATTCCCGAGGAAACCCATACAGGGTAAAAACCTCTTTTTCTTTATATGATACGTATTATCTACATTATTTACATTATCATACATATGAGCACCAACTCATTGTGAGGCTACAACCTCTGGTTTTGCAAGCTGCAACTTGGTGAGAGCACCAACTCTCTATTTTCTCTAGCACCCACTAGAAGGAAGCACCAACCCCTTGGTTTCTCTAGCACCAACTAGAAGGCAACACCAACTCCCTAGTTTCTCTAGCACCAACTAGAAGGAAGCACCAACTCCCTATTTTCTCTAGCACCAACTAGAAGGAAGCACCAACTCCCTGCGTTCAAGCACCCACTTGAACCTTTGAGGACACCAGTCCTCCCTAGCACCTCCCAAACACCCTGGTATATAAATTACTTGTTACTAAAACTTATTACAGTGATATAAAGTTATTCAATGGATTACCAACCTTGTTGTTGTTCTGTTACACTACTCTGCTCTGTCTACATCAATGTCTTCTGCACATCCCTTGCACTTTTTGTTCTTCTGCCTTTTATACTCTCTGCACCATATCCCTTCAATGCAACCTTCCTCTACTGTGCATTTCTGCACCTGTGCTCTGCCTCCTTTCTCACATTTGAATCCTTCCCCACGAAAACAACACTCATCTCTTCTTTGTTCAACATTCTTATAGTCCCTGTGCTCCTTGTGCATGCAATATTTTCCATGCCTCTGCATGCTCACACCACGCCAAATCTCCTGCACATCTCGAGTGATTTTCCTGATCATCACAACTCTTCAGCTTCTCTGGTGGTTCCCTCCACACGTTCAACATCACTGGGTGTTATGATGATATTCCTCAGCCTCTCCGACAGTTGAGACTCCTCGTCTTCTTTGGCACAGTCGAGATTATGCCTTTTGTTTCAGTTACAGACTTCAACACTCATCCATCTGTCAATCCCCCTAGAAATAGTCTTGCTTCACTAGACATAGCTTAGAGACTCTTCATCTCCTTTGGCGATCACACAGAGGTCTCTTCGAATTCTCTGGTAGAGACCATCAATGGTTTCTAGTAGTTATACTGTGATGTGCTACAGTAGCCCTCCGATCTTGTTCAAATTTACCTGCACCGTTGGATTGATTCCAAGGGATATTGCATTCATTTCAACATTTCAGCTTTCAGTAGTTCAACATTCATGTGACCATGTGTCTCGACATTCCCAGTCGCGATCCCCAAAAAGGAGCTTGGTTTCTCTAGCTCTTTCCTCTATCTCTCGCTGATGTGACCAAGGGCTGTGACCACAGCCTTATGCATAAGGTGCTTTCGCGATTTTGCATTTCGTGAATCTGGAGATGAGGCATCTCGACTCTCCAAGTTGCAATCCCCGAAACCCTGAAATGGCATGGGATCAACAGTCCCGATCAACACTTGATCTAACGGCTCAGATCATTTCACAATTTCGTATTTCGCGATTTCAACATTCTTGATTTTCAGTGTTCTTGTCACTACAAAGTTCTGATCCACGAAACTCCGAAATGGGGTCAGATCAACGGTCCAGATCACATCTTGATATGATGGCTGCGATTAAGTCGTGATTTCGCATATCGCGATTTTGGGATTCCTGTGGTTATTATTCTTTGACATCTCCAACTCTCGATCCACGAAAATCCGAAATGGACTGGGATCAACGATCCAGATCAAACCTTGATATGATGGCTAAGATTAAGTCGCGATTCCGTATATCGTGATTTCGAGATTCTTGTGGTTATTATTCTTTGAAATCTCTAACTCTCAATCCGCGAAACTCTGAAATGGACTGGGATCAACGGTCCAGATCAAACCTTGATCTGATAGCTCAGATTAAGTTGCGATTCCGCATATCGCGATTTTCGGGATTCTTGTTGTTATTATTCTTTGACATATCCAACTCTCGATCCGTGAAACTCTGAAAATGTACTGGGATCAATGGTCCAGATCAAACGTTGATCTGATGGATTAGATTAAGTTGCGATTTCACATATTACAATTTCGAGAGGTTAGGGAACCCCCTTCCTTTGACTCTCCAGTCAGCGAACTGACGATCTTTCACCACATGTCCTGCCTGATGATGGACGGTCCTCCTTCTTTTGGGATTTTGTGAGCCCGCTACTCCTTCCACTTTAAAGAATGTGCAGGTTCTCCTTGATATGACGATGGTCGGATCTCGTGCTTGGATTTAATGCCTGAGATCTATCCTCCTCTTCAACGGGCTCTTCTTGTCTACATTGAAATTTGACAGCCATCGAGAATTATGAATTATTGATCCAACGATCACGGTTGCTGCTCTTCCTCGATTATCACTGCACTGCTGATCATTGTTGCTGTAATCAAGCCATCATCGCTACTGTACTTTCCATCAATGACGAGCATACGCTGTCTGTAAAACATGCCAACAATCTCCCCCTTTGTCATTGATGGCAACTAAGGCACCCGAATTCTTTTCTCCCCCTTTGACATCAATGTCAAAGAGAAACATGCTCCCCCTGAGTTGTTGCAGTAATTTTAGGAGGCATTAGATATTCAAATAATACAAAAATCCCCCTAAGATGATGTACTCTTTTAGGTGTAAGATAAAATGACACCCAACTTTTGTCTGAGATATTCAAAACGTGTCTTGGCTAGGGGTTTAGTAAAGATGTTTGCAATTTGTTCTGTAGTGGGAATGTAATGGAACTGAACAGTCTGATTGGTGATCTGCTCTCTCAGAAAATGATATTTTATGGGAATATGCTTGGTCTTAGAGTGGAATACAGTATTTTTAGACACACTGATGGCACTAGTGTTATCACAATGAATTGGGATCGGTGCAGTGTATTTTACCTCTAATTCTGCAAGTGTCTGAATCATCCATAATACCTGGGTGCAACAGGTAGCAGAGACAATGTACTCTACCTCTGTGGTTGATAAAGAGATGGAGCCTTGCTTTTTACTAAGCCAGGCTACTAAGGAGTCACCCAGGAAGAATGCTCCTCCACTGGTGCTTTTTCTCTCTTCAACACAGTTTTCCCAATCTGCATTTGAATAAACAGTCAACTGAAGATTTTGATTTCTGGGATACCACAGACCATAAGTCATTGTTTCTTTTAAATACCTGAATATCCTTTTGATAGCTTGCAAATGACTCTGTTTGGGTGCAGCCTG
>ML780503.1:1171540-1210454 GCA_009831015.1 Picea engelmannii | reverse complement strand
AAAAGCATTTCAAGGAATAAAAAGCATGAACAATCCTTCAAACCTAAAGATGCAATATTTTCTTCTTTCAATGCAAAATGCACAATGCAACTTTTGAGTGAAACAAAAGAGCAAATGAAAGGATTTTCTTTATTATTTTTTCTTTTGAAATGCTTTCAACATGAGAAGAAAACGTAACCCTATCCTAAATTATTTTTCTTTTTCAAATAACAATGCAAAGTAAATGCAAAGAAAGAAAGATTCCTAAAAAACTAGGTTTTTTTTGCCTTCCAATCAAATCAAAACTAACAAAATATGCTAAAAGAAACTGCAAAATAAACTATTTTGTTTTAAAATGTAACTCATTTTTCTTAAAATTCAAGATAAAAATAAGCCAAAAATGTTTGGAAACACAGAGAGACAAGAGGATTTTTTTTTTCATAAACAATCTGAGCCTGCAAACTGTATAAACCCCAAAAAACAGAAGCTTATGGAACTCAGGAACACCTGGGAACCACAAGTTCTCAGTAGAAGAAGGAAAATCTTTTGAAAAAATTCTCCAAAACCACAGAGATGCATGATGTGCATAACCAACCTGCATATGTACCCGGGTTGAGTATAAAGAAGTACGCGTATGTATGTGTGTTGTATAGAGAACAATGCACGAACACTTCTATAAAATTTCAAAAAAATAAAAGTTTGGACAGACAACTTGGGAAAGGGAAGTTGGTAAGCACCTGTAAGGTGACTAGCGACACAACCTGACTCAGAACACTCAGAAACAACTAAAAATCAAACCAAACCAATATCTCCCACTAAGATCTTAGAGAGACTCCCGAGTGGAGTCGCCAATTATTCTATGGAGAAAATTCCCCCTAAACTAGGTCTAAGGAATATGAAGAGTGATAACCCCCTAAAATATTGACTTATCTCTAATCTACCCCAAAACAATATAGACTAAGTGATACGAGAGAGGGAAGAGAAGATTAATAAGAGCACCTTGAATCCTTTATGTTGATGAATACCTCTTCCACTTACTTTTTCCTCTTAGATTACATATCTCCTCCCAAAGTTGACCTGCAACAGACCAAGAATGAAACACAACAACATATACAATCTCTAGTAATCACCTAAAATCCTAAATATAGATGTAAATGATCAAATAGATAAGAACATATACACATACACATAAATTTTTGGGACAAAGATAATCTATTTTATTCATAAACATGATGAAAGGTTACAACCTTTGCTTGCTGACACTGCTCCACGAACCATGTTCGGGCTCATTTGTTGTGACTCCAAGTGCACCAATACCACATAGAATTCTCACAACAAACATGCCAACATGGGAAGAAGGAAGGGTTGCATAGGGAGAATGGATAGAAGAGAAAACTAAGGATAAAACTCAAAGCAAGATGCAAAACTTGGGACATGAGAGAGAGAGGATTTTGGCAGAGTTTTCTTGTCTTCTTGTAAATATATTTGAATGATCCCCCTAGACCCCTTTTTATATGAGAAAAATATGGTTATTCGGTTTGGGGAAGGGATACAGGGGGTAAAATGGTTAGAAAACCCTTGATATCATATAAACTCCACCGAAATACGTGCAATTTTATATTTTTGCATTTTTTGGGAGTAAACGCAGGTTGAATAGCATGCAACACACATATGTAAATGGGTGGATTAGCATGTATCATGCATATGTACATAGGATGATAGTGTAGAAGGACGTGTACATTATCAAAAAAAATGTTTTCTAAGGAAACCTCAACAGTATGATTGGAAAAAGATGCAAATGGATGGGCCAATGTCTTGGATACATAGATGTGGCATTTTTGGACTCTAACACCTATTGTCTAACCATTATAGGAAGATTAATGTTTTGTTTTGGCCCTCTTTTGGCCATTATTCTCTCTTGTACTGTCATGGCTATAAATGATGTGGGAGGATTGAGCCATGATGTCTTGAATACTCCTTCCTTCCTCTCCCTATACTCTTTTCATACTTTTCATGTTATTCGTCATCCGTGTGCAATTTATTCCAGTACGTATGATGTCTCAAGCACCTAAAATCACGAGAGTATTTGTCAGGGAGATTGTGATGTTACATGGTGCACCAAGAAGAACCATATCCGATCAAGGATCAGTGTTTACGAGATGATTTTGAACCAATTTCCAAGAGGCTTTGGGAACACAATTGAACTTTAGTACAACATATCATCCCGAGACAGACGAAAAAACATAAAGAACGAACCAAATATTGGAAGATATGTTGCGTATGTATTTAATGGACCAACAAAACATTGGGAATATTTCTTGCCACTAGTAAAGTTTGCATACAACAACATCTATTAGAGTACGAATAATATGGCACCGTTCGAGTTTCTCTACGTATGACCGTGTCAAATTCTGTTGAGTTGGGATCGAATTGAGGATAGGATCCTGGTAGGACCAAAAGTGATTCAAGTAATTTAAGAACAGATGTAATCGACAATACAGAGGATTAAAGAAGCATAAGATCAGGAGAAGAGTTATGTTGATGTGCATAGCATTGACCGCAGTTCTGAAGTTGGTGCTAGAGTTTTCTTGTGGTTGAAACCGCACAAGAGTTCGATCAAGTTTGTAAAGGGTGATAAAATATCTCCTAGGTTTGTGGGACCTTTCGAAGTTGTGGAAAATAAAGGACTCGTGGCTTATTGACTATCTTTTCCTGATTCTTTGAGGCATATGCACGATGTATTTCATGTATTTGTTTTGAGACATTATATTAGTGATCTTTCACATGTAATTGACATGAGTTCTTTGCAGGTGTCAGATGAGGGTGCTCTCATGGCGAAGATAATTCACATTCTGGACCATTGATTCGACAGCTATGACATCGAATAATCGATTAGGTCAAGGTCGAGTGGGACAATTATAGTCCACATTCGACTACTTGGGAGGACGCATATGAGATGTGTCAACAATTTCCTTACTTGTTTGATAGATTAGATATATAAATCTATGTCAAAGACTTTTATTTACTTGCATTATATACTGTACAAACTTCGAGATGAAGTTTAAAACAAGAGGGGGTGTATGTAAAATCTAGCTCTACTAAGCACACTTTTATTGACTTATTCTTTGAGGACACTTGCGTACAAGTGATCCAGTTATGGTACATTGTGATTTCGTTTCAATTATGGATTATACATGATGATGATGATGCGCTGTGACTTATTGTAATCAATATATATATATATATATATATATATATATATATTGTCAAGTGTTATTGACGATTTTTCCCAAGTGTGTAGGACACATGACAGATTATGGATGATGGTAGCATCAATGGAATTCCTTGGACTCTGGATTGAGTCAGTGAGTGGATTGTATTTTGTTTGAGTATTCATTTTACGCACATGTGACATATGATTGATTATAGTATGATATATGTATATGGATCATTGACAGTCTTTTTTCCAATGATGCAAGTTGATGATGCTTACTAATCTGACTCACATAAGGAGTAGAGGGGCCATGCACATAAACCTTATATTGAGGGAGAGGTGTGGTAGCATCCCTGTCACAGCCTACTAGCACTCCCTCCATGGCTCAAATGGTAGCTTAACAATTACCTAGTTCGAGGTGTCTACGATGTCATGAGGGTGGACTTAGACAATCGCTCATGAAGATTTCTAAGGAGCGCACAATAAGGAAGAGTCCTTATTCCTTAGAATCCCTTAGTCTATCACAAGGTCAATCAAATGGAGTGTTGACTCCAAGGGTCAGACAACTTCCAAGACGATTCAAAAGGAGAGTGGCACCCTTGGAGCACGGAGGTGCGTCTTGAAGGGCACGTCGTGTAATTAAAAACTTGAATCAATAAATCTAGGTGGCCTAGAAAACATTAAATAGACAAGACCCTATCGGATTAACTTATTTATTTAAACAATGAATTTATTAATTATAAAACCCAATAAAATCCTAAGCTCAACTCTAGGACTAAGCCTAAGTCTAAGTTAGTTAGGGTACTAAATTAAATATTAAATAAATTTAAAGAATAGAGATTAATCAAATCAAGGAAAAATGTGAATATAATTCTAAAGACTGAATAAATTGCACATGTGTGCATGAAATTAATAATTTGGATTTTTAAATTAGAAGAAATAATAATATGAGAAAATAAGAGTACACATGGAAAAGAATATTGAGTCAACCTACCACTAGTCTAACTAGAAGAAGACTCTTAATCCAACTCTAACTAAGAACTAGTTAGGAGACACACATTAAATGAAAATCTGGGGAATAAAGGGACAGCTAAGGGAAAAAATAGGGACACATAGAGGGTGTGAGGGAAATTAACTTTTTAAATAAAATAAAATGTGTAATTACTTGTGCAACTTGTAGAGAGTATGACAAGTGTGTGGGTGAATAATCCTAATTTATTAATTAAAAAGTTAATTAAATTGTGCATGTGGACATGTGTCAATGAGGAAAATTCTATAAAACAAATGGTATAGAGGAGAAAGGGATATCTCTCTTGGTTTTGGTAAGGTTACGCTGTCAAAACTTGTTTGATTGGGTTTTACTTCTGAGAGTTGCGATACCAAGATTGAAGAAGGAGTGGAAGTTATTCCTTGTGAGGCAAGCTTGGAGCTATTGCATTTTGGTTTTTGTGTGTGGCTCATTTGTGGCTCGGAGGGATAAGGGGGAAGAAGAGTACCCCCTAACATTGGCTGGGAGGTAACATTGGCTGGGAGGTACTGGTGAAGTCTCTGTGATTTGAAAGAGGAAGGAAAAGGGAGCGCAATATGTTGACGACATCAACAAATTCCCATCGTCGTTAATTTCAGTATTTTAAATTGTGAAATTTCACATAGCTTGAGTAAAAATTTGTATATCTGCATTGTTGAATCGCTATCAATTTGATGTAAACGTTGGTTTGATTACTACGGAAATTACTTATAATTTCCAGAGACTGATTGATGTTAGTGCTACTAATTGAGTTGCATCCAATGTATACAATCAAAATTCGAACCAGAACTTCACCCCTTTTGTTACTGCAATGAAGGATATATATAAGTTTAGAATCTATTTAATTGTGTTAATTTAGTTTCTTACATGAGGTGTGATTTCTCTTGGTCGCCATCATTGGTTTCTTTTCGAAATTTATAAGTTGTTGTATGTTAAACCTCCCTTCGAAAATTGTAGATATTCTTATGGTCAAATCATCTCTATCAACATTGGATTTTAACTTGTTAGATTCGCTTAGATTATATATATCACGCAGTGCTTTACTTTGTAACAATTTGTTGAATTGATAAGATAGTATGTGATAGAATCTATGTATTAAATCTTAGTGGCCATGATTCTATATTCAATTTTTAGCCGTCTTAGTCTCTGGAAATTATATGTAACCTCTGGTAAAGATAAGAAAGAAAATCTCATTTTATCACCATAGTAATTGATGACCATTCCGGACGTTAGTACGTCCGTAGGTAGTTGCAAAATGGGTAACATCTCCGTTAGTTTGGGTGCTTGATTATTGTTGATCGTAAACAATTCTGGACGTCGCGAAAAATCCAAATTTACCCAATTTCGAATTTACCTTTTGAGGGTTGCGGATAAACATTTAATTGGATCTTGATTATCAACGGGTCAACTCTTACTCAATGAATTTCAATTTATTTAATTCTGATCTTGTAACTTAATTTACCAAATATTTAATGAGAATGGCATCAGATCGCGTTTCAGCGAAGTATCCTTTATGCGTTAAAATTGGGAGTCGCCACAATCTTGATAAAATCCTGAGTTGTTGATTGGTCGATTTTCTTGTAGCCTTGTGAAACCTCTTTTCAATTAATGCAGAGTAGCATACGCATCTTAGTATACCAGTTAAACCTGTGTCCTAGTTGGGTAGATAATTTCAATATAGTTGAACTCTAAAGAGCTTGGATTCTCGATACTCCTTAATATTTAATTCACAACCCTAACGATACTTAGAGTGAGTTTTATTTGATTAAATTGTGTAGAGACTTAAGAATTGGAGTCTAAAACTTCAACAACCTTAACTTGTGTTATGACAATAATGCTTGTTAAGGGATAATTTACATCGTAGACAATAGAGATTAATTTTCTCAATCCAAGACAGAGTTCAAGAAGTCATTTTAGATCTGCAAGATTAATTGTTTTATTTTAATTTCGTGAATTATCTTTTTGCCAGTTGAGAATAGATGTTGATTTATGATAGAGTTATGAATTAAATAGAATTGCGAATTCTTCTTGACATGAAGTTTTCAATAGGATCCTTAAGTGTATAACATTTAAAAGTGTAATACTTATATATAGAGAATTTATGTTGGATGCAGTGCATGCATACTAAGTGGAAGATATTGTTATGTTATATGATCAGTGTTATGACTGTTATTGCTTAACATACGGAAAATTTGCTTAATGGTTTTTAATTATAGAAGAATTATTTTGTGATAAGAAAATTATGAAAGGGTATGTTGTTGTGTAGTCACGAAATTTTAGAGTATAATTGAGGTTAAGGGAACTAGATATATCCTTGTTCTTCAGAACGGTCGCCAGCCCTGAGACCTTAAGTGGTCAAAATCAATCGGATGAATCCTAGGCTTGAGCGTTGATTACATGTCTTGAAGGTCCTAACCTTGCAGGATAGGATGGACGGGTAGTTTCCTTATATTATCTTTATGTGATGTAGTCATTTGATTAATAGTGATGTTGCATTCAGATTGTTTGTGTGATTATTAATGTATGTTGTGACGCATATCACTTTTTCTAACAATTGTCTTCAAAAAAAAATATTTTACCTCTTTTGTACTCAGTCTTTTTGTTGTCGTAACGGAGTGGACGTTACAAAATCATTGTTATTCTGATCATGGATCTTTCGAGAAAGGGTTGGACAAGGAGGACTTGTGGAGGCTGCTACAACATCATCTGAAGATTGTAAGTGTCTCTTTAAAGTTCTCATCAATATACTTGGCCTATTTATTTCTAATATGTGTTTACATGTATTTGTCTATGCTTGTTTTAATCCTTCATAGATAGATTGGTTTTTTCTAATCCATTAGAGTAAGAGATAGTTCTTTTTCTTTTGTGATCCATTGTATGTGTTGGTTGGAACTTGTGGACTAGAGCAGCGAGGACAAACTTCGAAAGTGAGGTACATCATACTATCCCTCTTACTCTATTTTTCGATGGGCATAATTAGTCTATAGGAATGGTAGTGTCCAAAGGTAGTTTTCTGTCTCGGTAGAGGGGTCTATATTCCAAGGGAAGATTCACTTGTCTGCAGGGGAATTATTCCATAACAGAAATTAGCGAATCCACTGGGAAGAGAATTTTCAGTCTTTGTTCTTTCCTTGTTTTGTCCCTACCTTTTGTCTATCTTTAGATCCTGATTGTTGATTTGATCTATCCTTACATCTTATCATCTTTTCCAAGTTGTCTTACAGAGTCTTTGATCGAATTTCTCTGAGTTTTTGAGTTTTCTGGGTTTTTTCCAAAATTTGTCTCACGACTAGTGGCCTCTTCAGTTTAAGTCAAACCGTTGATATCCCGATCAACGCACCCCAAGATTGTATTAGGGAGCATTGTAGCGCTATGGTACCTTGATATCCAGAGCACCGATTTTTCTTTCTTTTGAAAAATTGTTGACTATTTGCTTACTGGGTACAGTCCTTTGATCTTCCTCTTTGGCTCATATCATATTCTATCAGATATTGTTTTCTGTTTGGATTAAAACTTGTTGCTTGTCATTTTTTTAGTCTTGATTGGGTTTGTCTTTCCTTACTGCAAAATCAATCGCTTTTTCTCCAAAAAATTGTTTTTTTTTCTTTCTCTTTTTGATTATCTGATTGATTAGAGGCTTTCACTAGGGAAGTTATTGATATTAGCATTGTTCACTTTGTATTTGATCACTTACTCAATTTTGGAAGGCTATTAAGTCTGATTTGTTTTTCTTTTTGGTGTTTTTCTTTGAGTGGATAGCTTGTTCTTCTTTTAGTCTCTTATTGACTGTTGAGAGTGTCTTTGTTTGTGTTCTTTTGCTCCTTCTTTTTCAAAATTGGTGTAGTAAAGTCATTTTTCATTATTAGTGAAAGTAAGAAGCTTAAGAGGAACTTTTCAATTTACATTTGCAATCAAACAAAGAAATATTTGTATGCATTGGTTTTGATATTGGAAAGGTTTTCTTTATAATTTGGAATTTGTTAGAATTCTTGTTGAGAACGAAATAGCATAAAATTTTGCATTCTTGAGTGCTTTTTAGCGAAAGAAAGGAAAATCTTCTCCTTCCCATAGCTAGAAGTTCATTGAAAAGAAAATTTTGCATCTCATTCTTTTCATCTTTTTGGAGTTGAGTCTCACACATCATCAGTTTCACTTTCATTCACCTTTGTGTAATGAACAGCCATAAGAATGCTAATTAAAATCAAATTAGAAACTTTTTATTTTTTAAGATCTTTACACCAACACTAGACTAGGACTAGAGCTTTGGAATAGGTTGTGAGAATAACTCTCCAAAGCATTCAAGACAAACTCAGAATCTTGTGATAGGGAGAGTATAGCTGGGATACCCCTCTCACATAGGGGTTGCGCACGAGGTTGTGTTAGGGAGAGAAACGTAGATTATCCCTCCGAGGCTTAATCGTTCGTAGTAGTAAGATCATATATTGAGGGTTCTTCTTGAGGTTCAACTATCGTCATTTGGTCTCGGAGCTTCATGAATTCTGAATCCATTCGAGGTCCTCTAGAGTTTACTGGTCCACTTGTCCTCATTTCTCTTGAAGGATTTTAGACTTGATATCCTACCCATACGATCGGACTCGATTGTCGAATGTACCCACCCAAAGACTGACTGCGAGCTGGTATCCTTAGTAGCCATAATATTTAGGGTCCTTACATGAGGTGACGGTGAAGGGAAGTCTTCATTGTACCTGGAACAAACATTGGTCAAACTCACTCAGGCTCCTTGGAGGGTAACCCACGGGTAAAAAGGTGAGGAATATTGCACCAAGGTGTAAGTCTGTTAAGAAGGTCGCCAACATAATTGATCCACTTTCTCATATCCTAGCCTCTTCTCACTTTGATCATGCGATGTTGGATTTCATCACCAACTAGTATCGTCATTGAGAGAAGGCATTGTTTTCTTGTTGGTCTTCTAGATATTTTAGCGAGTTTTGTTTGTTTACTTCAAGTTGTCTTAAAAAATTGGTGTTGTGGCTGATAAAGGTCTTCGTAGATCACGTAGGATGTAAGGGTTTCCTCTAGAAGGCTATGAACCCTTACCTCCTAACTCACATGAAGACACTTACCGTGAAGAGGTTGAGAACCATTTAGATGCTGGGAGTGTTGCTACTCCTTTGCTAGAAGATCTCAAAAGAGCCTTAGTTACGATTGAGGAAGGAAACTTTCCTGTTAACCTCGCTTTGGAAGTTCCTCTTGATCCACTCTTTGTCTGATTGGATTCCTCAAGTAACATTATAGTAGAAGATTACCCTCGCTTACCATCAAGGTCATATAGTCAGTTAGATATGGAATTAATAGAACCAAATTTTAATGAAGAATACACTACCCCTGTCCGTTCTACTAAAATGGTAGATCCACATCAAACTCTTGTTCGTTCGATATGGAGAACTCCATCGGAATGTGACCTTTATAAAAAAATTAATTTTAGTCAACTGCCTTTTGACCCTTTGCATGCCTCTACAACCACCAATGCAGAGGAAGGATTTTCAGGTCATCCCATTGATTGTCCCATTGAACCAACAGTTAATATTGTTACTGCTTCAGGGCAAGTTCATAGTGAAATAGGAGTCGTGTTACTGAGTCAGTTGCAAAGTACCTTAACCATTACACCTCATATCCCTCTCCAAACTACAACTTCATATACTCCAAAAAATCTTGTTGGGACATCTTCGCATCACAGAATGAAAAACCATGCCACACAACTGAACCCAATTGTGGATCAAATCCTTACCGAGGGGCAACTGTCCTCCAACATACAAATCTTGACTAGGGGGGAAACCCCCTCTTACCGGTCATACCCCAGTTGTTACCCAATCAATGGCAGAGGGACAACCTCAACCTTCATACACCGGAAACCCCCCACAATCCTGAGGACCACCCCAAGGAGATCAGTTCCATAAACTAGATCAGGGAGGGCCATCAAACCCCAACCTGCAAGGAGGAATCCCAAATCCCAATCCTTCTGGGATACATTCTAGACAACCTTTCCCAGAAGTCTCGAATCCCAGTTGGGGCCCTCAAGGTCAATCATATTTTCCTCCCCAAGGGCCAAATCCTTACCCTCCTCAAGGTCAACCTAGTTACCCCCCTCAAGGGAAACCTAGATACCTGCCTCAAATGAATTATCCTCCCTCGGGTTACATTGGTTATCCTCCTCATGCAAAAATGGGTTTCCCCTCTCGTTTTATGCACATTCCTCGACAAATACAATTCTTAGCCACTCTAGATCTACCATATCTATCGAGATTGACAAATGATCCCATATTACATTCTCTGTTTTGGCCAGTTATTCCTACTAAATTGCCTTCCGATATTCTGAAATTTGACGGTAAACCTAGTGAAGACCCTAATAACCACGTTATGAATTTTCATCTATGGTATTCATCAAATTCACTAATGGATTATTCTATCTGGTTACGTCTTTTCCAGCGTACACTTACAAGTATAGTGGCTAAATGATACATTGAATTACAAAGTGGAACTTTTCAAGATTTTAATTCACTTACCATGGATTTCCTCACACACTTCCAATTACCTATCCGCTATGAAACTGACACAGAACTTTTGACCTCCCTTTGTTAGACCAACTCCATACATATCTCTGATCATATTCATGAGTGGAGATGACAACAATGGTTGATCAATGCAACCATTCCTGACTAGTTGTTGGTTGAATGGTTCATCAAATATCTCTTGCCTCCAATCGCTTGTGACGTAGCCATGGGTGGTGTCGTTATAGAAGATAAATCCATTGCCCACACCCAGTATATGGACTTGGTTTATTCCCAATCTAATACTTTGTATGAATTGATTCCAAACGCTCCCCGTCCATCAACTGATCCATCAAAATCATCCTCCACCGCTCACACAGATGGAGTTATCAGTTTCGTCAAAACCCAGTCCAGTTCACAGTCGATCAGCATGACTAATTGTTCAGTCACTCCCCCGGCTATCGGATTGAATTCACTCTCATCCGATTCCCCCCTGACTCAAATATCTAAGGTGAATGCAATTCAATATGCTTCTCCACCACAGTCTAGGGGAAAGAAGAATACTAAAAATAAACCAAAGAAAAATAATAATCAAACCAAAAATGAAAAAACACAAACACAACCACCTACTACTGAGAAACAACCGTATTGTAAACTTAAATTTCCATGTCTCATTTGTGGTGACGATCACTACACACGAGATTTTCCTCATCGACATGAAGTTGCCAAGATTTTTAAAGGAAATTCTCAACCCATTGTACTGACACATCCTTTTCCATAGCAACAGTCACTGGTTGCACAAGCTCTCGCACCTCCAACAGGAGGCAATCCAAATCATCCTCCTAACGAGGAAGCTTCATCGAGTGCACACATTTACATGTTTAATGGGATATATTTGACCACTCACACTACGACATACGACACACCTCCGGGTAAACCTGATAAGGAAAAAGTGACTACTAGTACTACAACGGATCCACCACCTACTATAGTTACACCTCCATCTGGGTCACTCCAGATTGAGAAAACTAACTTTGAATCCATTCTAAGCCCTCCCAAGAGCATGATTCGAAAGTTGACTTTCAATCCAAACTCGTGTGTTTCTCAAAACTACAACATCGTTGAATATTTGGCTCAAGCACCTTGTTCTATGTTAGCTCTCAAAGTTCTACAAAACTACCCTAGCCAACGTAGGACTCTCTTGGCAGCCATTGGAGCTATATATCCTGAGTCATCAAACACTATCGTGTTTAACCTGGATAATTTTAAATCATGACTCTCTTACTAATTGGATTTCTAGATCGATATCATTGTCCATAATCAACATATTCATCGCACAATATTGGGCGAGCGGGCATCCACATGTGTCATGTCCTTGGCTTGCTGGAAATGCCTTAAATCACCTGGTCTCAATCAGTCTCCCACCATGTTATGCACTTTTGATGGATGAGGTTTCCGACCTCATGGATTATTACAATCCTTAGTTGTTCAATTGGGAGGAAAAAATGTTTCATTCGATGTTGAAGTAGTTGATGCCCCCCTCGATTATAAATTGTTTCTACGGAGAAGTTGGTTCTATGCTATGATTTTTGTCGCTTCATCGGTTTTTCGATGTGCCTAATTCCCTCATCAAGGTAAAATTGTGACCATCGATCAGTTAAAGTATTGCACCCCCGATGCTCGCACTCAAACGACCAACAAAATTCCTTTTCCAGGAGATTCAAAGATCACTTATGAAAGTGTTGGGGTAGGTATTTTGAAAGATTCTTCGCTCATGGGTACTTTCCGGATAACCAACATTTGTTGGCGTCTACAACTTATTCATTACCATCTTGGTTATATTCCCTATCCTCTACTTTTGACTACATACTACAATTTTTTCCATTCAATGAATCTATTATGGAAATGCTTAGCATCGAGGAGGCACCATGGGATGACAACCACCATCGTTCGTCCTTGCTACCCAGTTTGGATGACAAAGAGAAAGATATTTCATCTATCCTTCCTAGTGATATCATCGACTCTCCCCAAAATCCAATACTAACTTAGGATACCATCTCTGAGGGGAATTTGGGTAATATCTCTTCCACAATTACAGTCGACATATCCATTAAAGAAGGTATTGTAGAAAACATACAACTAGGTGCAAACCGTTTAGTTGAATAAGTTGACACTTATACCGCCTTGTTCAAATAATTTCGCGACATATTTTCCTGGAGCTATGAAGAAATGCCAAGGATTGATCCATTGATCATTGTGCATGAAATCAAAACTTACCCAGGAGTTAAACCTGTGAGACATAAACTTTGCCCTGTCCATCCTAAAAATACCATGGCAATCAAGGTAGAAGTAGAAAAACTTTTAAAATATGGTTTTATTTATCTTGGCCCTTTGACCGAATGGGTTTCCAACATCGTCCTGGTCACCAAAAAACAAGGAACTATTCGTGTTTGTGTAAATTTTCGAGATCTTAATAAGGCTTGTCCCAAGGAAAATTACCCTACACCCTTTATCGACCAAATTATCGATAATTGTGCCAAGAGCGTCATTTTCTCTTTCATGGATGGATTTTCTGGCTATAACCATATCGATATTCTACCAGATGATCAACACAAAACACCCTTCATCTTCCCTTGGGGAACTTTCGCTTATCATAAATTACCGTTTGGCCTTAAAAATATTGGAGCCACTTTTCAGCAGGCCATGTCTTATGCATTCCATGATATCAAACATATTGTTGAACCCTACCTCGATGACTTAACCTCTCACTTGTCTCATCTACGAGACCACATTAGTCACCTACGAGCCATATTTCTTCGATGTCGGTTTTACAACATACCTTGAAACCCCATAAGTGCATCTTCATTGTCAAATTAGGACGACTCCTCAGATTCGTAGTCTCCAAAGATGGGATTAGAGTGGATCCCTTAAACGTCAAAGCCATTCTCGCTTTACCTGGTCCCAACAACATCACCCAAATGCAAATTTTGCAAGGGAAGACAAACTTTCTTCGCTGCTTCATTTGCAATTACGTCAAAATCACTAAAGGATTCATGACATTGTTGCAGAAAGACACCCCTTTCATCTAGGATGCCACTGATCAGTGCTCATTTGATGCTCTTAAGCATTCCTTAACGACCACACCTCTTTTGCATCCACTGGATTATGTAAGATATTATATCCTTTATTTGTCTACCTCAACTTCCACTATCTCTATGGTGTTAGTCCAAGAGGATGATGATGGCACCGAACATGTGATATATTATCTGAGAAAAATTCTATCAGGTCCCAAACTCCGATATTCACATGTCGAAAAGTTGGCTTTGGCAGTAGTTATTTTCGTCCAGATATTTCGCCATTACATTTTTTTATGCACTACCATGGTCATCGCAGACTCAAACCCCATGTACCACATATTGAATTTTCAATTACTTGGGGGAAAATATTCCAAATGGATCATTATTCTCCAAGAATTCGATCTCGAGTTCGTCAAATCCAAGGCTAAGAAATCATTGGTTTTTGCAGAATTAATTTGTGATCTTGTTATCGGACTAATCGGTAGGTGAAGACACTAACAGATCTCCCTAGATCCACCTGGATATAGAACACAACAGGACAGGAAACGACTCTTTCCTTAAGTTGTAATCATTGAATCTGCTAATAGGGAGGAATAAGTGACATACCTTTATATCACTTCTCTAGGTCTTTGTTGCTCCTGCTTCGCTCCAGTACTCTCGTGAGGTCAAGTCCAAGACAACACAAACCAACCAAAGTGAAGATAGCAAAATATATTCAATATCAACTTATGCATATGATCATAGAATTACACAATAAAGTAAGAATGACTTTATGGGAAAGGGACATGCCATTGTATCATATTAATTGAAAGTAGAAGAGAAGATACAACCTGATCGCCTTGATGTCGCAAGATTCCTTTTAGTGACCCTTGGTTCCAACACACACACTTGCTCTGTATTTGTATGAAAAATATCCAATTCCTCTTGATAGACTAACTAGAGTCTCCAAGCTTCTGTCTAAGTAGGATTCTTCACACAATTCCTTCACCAATTCTTCAATTAATCTTGCTTAACCTTTTCCATGAGAAACCTTTCAATATATAGGAAAAGGAGAGATGGTTACATGGATGAGGATGATCCCATCAAATATGAGAAGTCAGTAAAATGACAACCATACGAATGCCAACTCATTTTCTAGAAGATTCCCTTCTAGAACCCTCAAGACCTCTTCTCCTTTCCAAGCTTAAAAACAGTTTTGCACCCTGTGTGTAGAGAAAACTGCAAGAAGTTCACACCCTAAATGAAGGTGGCCTACGAGAATGAGGGATTCTCGCACCCTAGGCCATATGCAGCCTACAAACTTACTTTGAAAATATGTTTTTGGAAGGAAACAAGATCCACTTTTCTCAGGAAAAAAAATCCTTGTTGGGAGCCTGAATACACCATTGTTAATACATCACCAAGATGACCAAAATCGTGTGTAACATAATTCCCCCCAAAGTATGAGGCCGGAATCAGTGACACCCAAATACTTTGTAAACTACGCGTGTGTGTCAGAAACCAGGAGTACACCTAATCGAAAACCTGCAAACAACCAAGCATCTGTAGAATATAATACTAGTTCTGAGGTAGGCATTCCCATACTCAGATCACAGACGGACGACATCATGAACATAGGTCATGGCCACCAATCATACACCATGGATCCATGCCATCAAAATATCGCATTGCCACCAAAAATACACTATGGATCCATGCAAGAAGATTCAAATTAAGACGACATAGCCACGCAACATACAAAGTGGATCTATGTGTCAGCAAATTATACATATTCCATCGCAGCCTGGATCAAAGAGATGAGACCCAGGGTCTTCAATCCCGTTACCTGAAAGCACGAATCTAACCATGTGATTTCATGTGTTGGAGTCGAACATGGTAGAAACCACTTGATTATTGGTCAATGATGATACCATTAACAAGTGCGAGGGAAATCACCATTAATGCCAATGAATCCCAAGGTACACTAGTACAATCCACTAAATGTGAATAAATGAGTCGAGGTCGAACATTCGATGGAGTCTCCTGATCAGGTGTCAATGATGAAAACCCACTATCGAAAGTGAGGGAACCTGCCATTGAGGCATGCAAGTTCCAAGGTACCAAATAATTTCTAAGTCTTGTTTCTGGATAATGAGCTGGAGTTGACGGAACAAAACTCGTCACAGGACAGCCTTGATGTATCCCCCATCAATGACACGAAATGAGTAACTGATTTTGAAGGTGAAACAGAGTATGATGTAGGTTGAACCGGGCACAGGGAAGGCCGACATAGAGAGAATGGACAATTGCAGATGGATGACTCAATAGAGGTTTCAGATGAACTTCTCTTGAACATATGAATGACACGACCAATGATTTGGAAACACTAACTCAGAGATGACTCAAGATATGACCTTGTAGCAAGTTGAATGAGAGACAAATGAATTTCCCAAACCGGCTTCAGATAATGAATAGGGGGTGTCATGTTCAAGAGCGACAATTACTGCCAATAATATGAATACAAAAACACATCCCTTTCCCAAATTTTCCCCCACCATTTTTGGCGAATACCTCTTTATTTTTACGCAAGCTTGAGGAGGATAACATATGCTTGTTGATGTAAGCTCATCCTTCGGATGAGTCCCTTAGAGTATGTTTAACGAGCCCTAGGAAGGAGTGGCTCGGTCCCATTACCGGTCTTTCGATGTTTGTTTAACGAGTCCAAAGATAGAAAACTCGAAGGTTATTTATGATTATAGAGTCTGGAAAAACACTTAAAAGAGAACTCTCTCAGTTCCTTTTTCGTAAAATAGTTTGACAGGACTGAAAAAGTGATAAACTATTGCCCATCGAACGTTTTTTTCAGATAATTTTATGAGCATGAACAGAACAAGGTCGCTCGACAATCTTTTCATTTTAAGGAGTGTGAAAAGAGCTTAAAGAATACTCCTTTGGGTTCGTCATTTTCATGTTACCATGATGAGTATGAAAAGACGAGAAAAGTATACTCGGTTGCATTCTCATGTATTTTCGAGCACAAGAATGAATGAAGACTGAGCTCGAAGTTTTTCTAAAAACTATAAAAATCGGTCGCACATGCGACGAAAAAGAAAAAGCATATGTACTCTTTTGTGTGGACTTCAAAGTTGTTATATCTGCAAAAAGGCATACTCATGGGGCTATTAGGCATTAGGTTTAATGAATAAAATAATATAAAAATCAACAAAAATGGTAAAAAGTAAATATAAGTGGGTAAAAGGTATTTTACCATATTCATTGTGACTTTGCCAATAACTTTGCCCAAAACAACCCTTTTTTACCTCAAATTTCATTGCTCAATCACGGGAAGCACAGGAAACCATTTGGTGAACTGTCTCCATCAACGAGGTAGGCTCTTGATCCCTCATCTTTTCCATGGTTTATTTTTCATTTTCATTGGCAATTTTCAAGTTTTTGAGTTCGTTTTAGGGAAAAAACTTGGGCTCATGCATTCTCACAGGCTATCCATACGGGACCTACAAGAATGCATGATTCTTGTAGGTGGCCCCAAAGGCACCTGCGATAATCTCGTACTGTGCTAAAGGGGCACATGCGAGAACCGCAAAATGAAAATTTGAAATGATATTTTCTCAATGAAAAATGTGCCAAAGTTTGAAATGAGTTGTTGACCCTTCTCTTATGGTTCTTGTGCAGGCATTTGACTGTCATAATGTTGGAGTGGCAAGAAAGAGAGCATGAGGAAGATGATTCTATTGTCGGGAATGACCTGGGTACCGTTGCTACTCTTCGAGACTGTGGGCTTCTAAAATTCTTCTGGATTCTAGGCATGAGAGCCCAAGTCAAGTTGTTGGAGTACTTGGTTCATATGTGGGACGTGGATCAGCAGTTGTTTCATGTGAGAGTCCACACCTTGACCCTAGATATTGAGGATATCTACTTTCTGACAGGGTTATCACAGTGTGGGTACCACGCTAGCTTGATTGGTAGCCGAGGTGGCGGACTCCCTATGAGTGAGTATTATCACTAGTACTGTGTTCCAGAGGCAGAAAGAAGCAAAGGCAAGGTGGCTATATGGGGGGTCCAAGATTTGACCCTGCGAACCATCTTGTTCACCATAGCACGCATGGATAGGAGAGAAGCTCCACACATGGCTCTCCAAAGCTACTTCCAGTACGCCATCGAGTGTACAGAGCCATGAGTCTTCAACTGGGTGGACACAGTTCTCCACAGTATGAAGAGGCAGTTGACAAAATGCAGGAGAGGTAACCTGAAGCAATTCGGGTACGCATCACTTTTTGTGTGCTTCTTTCTTGAGAGGGTCCCCTTACTGAGATTACAGGTTGAGTGGGGTTTACCAGCCCCACAGGATCCGAGGATGCTGAGGTGGTGTAACCTCATGGCCCGACATGTAGCTGGGCCTATCATCAAATACAATGATTCATTCTTTGAATGGTTGCGGCCATAGATGATGATGGTTGATGATTATGCCTACGTCGGATTCGACTTCCGAGGGGACCCGGGTTTATCCCTACCTGAGGATGCTCAATGGGGTGACCTAGGTAACAAGTACACATTTTGTTCTTTTAAATGTTTTTGTAATTTTTATCATATAAAATGTTTTTTATGTTTGTCTAAGGATTAATCAAAAAATATCCTTTTGATGGCACAGACGTGGGGCCATATCGACCACCAGGGACTTCTCCTATTCATTGGCGAGGAGAGGTGGCTCCAGTAGCATGATGGGATCTTGAATACTATGAAGCAGTGGAGAAAAACTTGGAGGGGTTGACTGCTGACATTCCAGATATGACTATCGGGAAGGCCCCTCGGCATTATTAGCACCACACTGTGGGTGTGTCAGAGTCTATTGGCCGACTGCTTCATAGGGTGGCCCGGGCAGTTGTGTGTTATCATGAGAGTTATCCATGATGCTACTTTGTAGAAGCTATGAGCTTCAGATTTTGAAATTTTGGTCCTTGGACAGAAACGTTTTGTAAAAAACTTTTGATCGTTATATACATATATACGACTTCTACTAGCTTATTTTGTGTTGTGTGATGCATGTGATGTGATTGGTTTATAAATGTCCCAAATGTCTGTCTAATACATAGTTATCTAATGCATGAGTTAATGTATTTAGACATCTAGGAATATACTAATACTCAATATAATCAAAATAACGTTCCAAGAGGTGAATTCATAAATATACCCATAATAAAGTAGGACTTTGAATATAATAGGGATTACTTAACTGTAGTACTACTAGCTGGGAATCGAGTCATACAACCAAGTGACTG
Organism: Picea engelmannii; assembly: GCA_009831015.1. Classification (NCBI taxonomy): domain Eukaryota; kingdom Viridiplantae; phylum Streptophyta; class Pinopsida; order Pinales; family Pinaceae; genus Picea; species Picea engelmannii. The sequence continues at coordinate 1,191,372 of ML780503.1, read as the reverse complement.
ATACCGAGCAAGATAACATCAATCAATAATTCGATAACGGCGCTATACTCTGCAATATTGTTGGTCGCACGACCGAGACACACACCTCGTAGAGTGATAAGTTTGTTTGTAGGGGCGTAAATTGCCCAAGCAACAGAAGTAAGGTTCTGAGTACTACAGCTAGCTCCATCAGCGAAGCCAATGTGGGGTAGCGAAGACTCCGACATCTGGAAACCAAACACAATGTAACATAAGGGTAGAGACCAAATAATGAAAAAGCATACTACAGTAACACACAAGAAGTATGATACAATAAAATAAAAGTACTCATGCACAGGTGATCTTAGGCATAGTACTTCTTTAAGTACAACCCATTTATGGGTTCACTCAAAGGGATACCATCGTAATCTACTAAATCGTAAGCTCCTTTCTACAAAACTTGTTTAACGATATAAGGACCTCGCCACATAGCTTCAAATTTTCCAGCCCCTAGCACGTCCTGATCTTGTTCGTAAAGGAGAACCAGATCACCTTCGGAGAAAACGTGAGGCTTGACATGTTTGTCATATTGGGCTTTGACACGTTTATTTTGGGTTTCTATGACTAGGGCGGCATCACGACGAGTTTTGTCTAATCGCATGAGATACAACAGACGTTCTTCCTCGGCAGAAGTGTTTGGGAGGATTTCGACGGCTAGTTTCAGGGAGGGTATCTCACATTCAATCGGGAGGATGGCTTCAATACCATACACTAACCGGAATGGTGTAAACCCGGTAGTAAACTTAACGGATGTCTGGTAAGCCCACAAATGCTGAAAACAACATCATGTGCCAACTTGTTTTGTGAATCTCTATCATTCGTTGGAGCATGGTAATGAGGACTTTGTTAATTGCTTCGACTTGGCCGTTGGCTTGTGGGTAATAGGGTGTTGAGTTTTTGTGGCAAAGACCCAACTTTTTAGTGAGTTCAGACATCATGAAGTTTCTAAAGTGACTACTGTGATCAATGATGATAGCCTGAGGAACACCAAAATGAGCTATGATGTGATTGAAAATGAATAATGTTGCGATCTTTCCGGTATTGTCAAATGTCGGCATCGCCTCGACCCATTTCGTAAAATAATCTACAGCTACAATAATGTATCCATGCCCCCCGACCGAGTGGGGGTGACATGTCATGAAATTGATACCCCATTTCTCAAAAGGACCAACGGAGACCACAAGGTGAAGAGGAGCAGGATGTGACTATATTTTATGGTTGTAGGTCTGGCAAGCATGACATTTTTAGATGGAAATTATACAATCGTTAAATAAAGAAGGCCAAAAATACCCTGCTTGTAAGATCTTCTGGGTAGTAGCATACCCGGACATATGACCACCATAGGCGCCAGAATGGCAGTCATTTAAGGCTTTCTCGGCTTCGTTAAACGTGAGAAAGAGTCAAAAAACTAAGTCAATCCCACGACGATAAAGAGTATCACCGAGGATAATATACTGACGGGCTTGGTAGCATATTCGACGTCGATCAGTACTGGACAAATTGGGCCAGAAAGTCTGGGTTTGGAGATATATGATGATATCTCTGTACCAAATATCATCGGAACTAATTAGGAAAAGGGATTCATCGGGTAATGAATTGGCTGCTACATTTTCCGTTTTAGAGTAGGGAAAGTCGCATATCAACTCGGCAAAAACTAAGGATTTCTTGGACTTAGCGCATTCAAATTCTAATTCAAACTCTTGTAGTATCATGATCCACTTGGAGTATTTTCCCCCTAGCAGTTGACGGGTGAGAATGTGTTGCATAGGGTTGCAGTTAGAAATTACCGTAGTCTTGCGAGAGAGGATATAGTGTCGGAAACGTTGGACTGCTTGGACAGATGCCAAGGCTAGTTTTTCAACATGTAAATACTTGGTTTTGGTAGGAATTAGACTTCAAATCAAGTAATAGATAACATGTTCATCATGAGAATCATCCTCCTGGAAAAGAACCATAGTGATGGTGTAATCCGAGGCTGCGAGGTAGAGGAAATAATCACGACTGTAATCAGGGGGGAAGAGAAGCGGAGCACGGTCAAGGACAGTTTCAGAGCTTCAAAAGCTTTAATTGCGATGGTATCCCATATGAACGCGAACCCCTTTTTGAGTAGTCACGTAAATACAAGAGTTATCTCGACATAGTTTGGGATGAAATGACGAAGAAAGTTTGCTTTCCCTTGCAAACTTTGTAACTGGTGAAGCAAAGAAGGAGGAGGTAGATTGAGAATCGCCTCAACCTTTAAAGGATCTACCCTGATACCTTGATGTGAAAAAATAAATCCTAGAAATTGGCCAGATTCTACGCAGAAAACGCATTTGTGAGGATTCAAGCATATATGGTAAAACTGACAGCAGAGGAAAATGACTCGGAGGTGTTTCGGATGATCGATACGGTGCATGGAATGAGCGGGTAAGTCATCGAGATATGGTTGCATGATGTGCTTGATATCATGGAAGGAATAAGACATAGCGCGCTGAAAAGTTGCGCTAGCGTTTTTTAGAACGAAATGAAGTTTTCGATAGGCAAAAGTGCCCCAAGGAAAAATAAAAGTGGTTTTGTGTTGATCCTCGGGAACAATAATGATTTGATTATATCTGGAGAAACCATCCATCAGAGATAAGATTTCACTTCTGGTGCAATCGATGACGATCTGGTCGACGAAAGGGGTAGGAAAGTTGTCTTTAGGACATTCTTTGTTAATATCCCTATAATCAATGCACACGCGGATTGTGCCTTGTTTCTTGTCGATCGGGACAAGATTGGAAACCCAGTTAGTGAGAGCCACTGGGTAAATAAAGCCGGCTTTGAGAAGTTTCTCGACTTCAATCTTGATAGCGGCCGCTTTACGTGGGTGCACTAGACGAAGGCGTTGCCAGATGGGTTTAGCGTCTGGGTATGTCTTAATCTCATGTATCACAATGTCGGGGTCAATAACCGACATTTCTTCATAGCTCCAGGCGAAGACGTCATGAAATTCTTTGAAAAGTGACTTGTAGGTGACGATTTTGTCGAGGGAACACGAAGCTCTTATATGCACATTTTCGACAATTCTAGGTTTTATGGATATGTCAAGGGAAATGGTGGGTGAGATATTGCTTAAGTTTCTGTTGGAAAACACATCGTGTGTGGACTCGAGAATGGTTGAAATGATGACAACGGTCGACAGGGTAGAGATTTGTTGGTAGCTCTCGATGGTGTGTTGTTCTAGAAAGAGGATGGAACGATGATGTCCATCGTCCTAGGGGGTGTCTTCCATAACAGACATAATCATCTCGTCCGTGGGAAAAACAATGTGGAAAGGATCTGGAGATAAATAACCAAGAGAGGGGGTAGAAGGGGTTGTTGATTGAATGGCCTGATAGGCAAACTCAATCGAACTCAAAGGCATTTTGTTGTCATAACAAAGATGATCGTCAGGGTTGGGTACCATCTATGGGTCATGAGACGTAGGGGTTCCATGAATAGAGGTGGAGAGCATGTTGATTGAATCGACAGACGGATGTGGAACATCGGGTGGTGGGATGGGGAAGGTACCCATTAACAATGATTCTTTGAGTGTGTTATGGGATTCAGTCAAAGAGGGAGAGTCGATGGATTTCCAGCAGATAATAGACATGACACACATCGAGGCACCCTCGTCGATAACAGTTTTACAAATGTTTTTGTCGAAGACAATCACTTGTATTTGGAATGCGATTTGAGGGGGTAACCTTGGAATGTGATCTTCCAAGTCAAAAATTATTAAATTCATATCCGTAGGGTCGATTCCATCGATAGCTTTCAACAGTGCCTTCCGTTCTATGGGACAACTTTGAATGACTTCGAGGGTTGACATCATGGATGGTGCTTGGGCTAGATCTTCAACAATGTTGTAGTTCTGGGTAGCACGGACATGAGGATTGAAAGCTGATTTCCGAACGATGCCATTTGGAAGAGGGCGAAGGACTGTGTCAAGGCTTGGTTGTTTGAGATGAAGAGGACTGTTAGTAGGTGGAGTCATGGGAGATGGTTGGACCAATGAAGGAGGTATAACATCAACCTTCTCTTTAGAGGAAGAATAATCTTTGGCTCAAGTGGTAAGTGCTATTCCATTTTGCTTTGAATCACCTATACACATTAAGACATAGGATGTATTAGAGGGCGAGGGTTGGTCGTGAATAACCAGTTGGGATTGTTCTTGAGAAGGGAAGGGTTGTGACAATACGGCCGGTGTGGGTGGTTTTGTGGTCCCTTGAAGGGACTTAGTAACCTCGGTGCGTCATGGACAGTCCTTAGTGTAGTGATCATCACCACAGATAAGACAAGGGTATTGGGGTTTGCACTTATCCCTATCGTCAATAGGTGGTCTTTTGGTTTTCTCTGCTTGCGAAGTATTTTTGTCCTCCTTATTCTTACCCTTTCCCTTTCTGGATTTGTTTTTACTAGCGGGGGTAGATTGGACAGCATTTACCTCAAAAGTCTTGTCGATGGGAGGGGTAGGAGACGAAGCATTTTGAACATTAGAAGAAGTGGGTTTGGGGTTGTTGCTAGAGGTTTGGACGGAATGTGGTTGGGCATGGAAGGTGCCAATCACACCATCAGCTACATGAGAAGCAACGGGAGTAGTTGAAGTGGCGGAAGTAGAAGGACGAGGCACATCAGGGAGTAAGTCGTAAAGAGTACCCGTTTGTGAGTAAACAAGGTCAAGTTATTGAGCACGACTAATGGCCTGTTCTTCTGTGACAACTCCACCCATGGAGATATCACTATCGATGTCATTCACAAATGATTTCTTGAACCACTCTGCTAGCAACTGATCGAGAAGTTCAAGTTTTATGAGACGTCGTCTCCATCGCCATTCATGAATGTGATCGAAGATATGAGTGGCTTTGGTTTGTTTAAAAGATCTCAAAATCTCAGTCCCTATTTCATAGCGGATTGGTAACTGGTAGTGGGTGAGGAAAGCCATAGCTAGGGTGTTGAAATTGGTGAAGAAACCTCGTGGTAATTCTATATACCACTTCGTGGAAAAATCCATGAGAGTTCGTTGAAAAAGGAATAAACGAATAGATTCATCCAATAAGGAGTTGGATGAGCACCAAAGGTAAAAAGTCATGACGTGATTGTTCAGGTTCTCTCCCACTTTGCCATCGAATTTAGGGATGTCAGACGGTAGTTTGGCCGGTATAGCGGGCCATTGGGGAGAGTGACCGATTGGATCATTTAAAATCCTCGATAGATCCGGGAGGTCCAAGGTGGCTAAGAAAGGTAACTGTCTATTCAAATGCGGGTACTGGTGGCTTTGGGGAGGGAGTCTCGTCAACAAACCAGTGGGACCATAAGCAGTCTGCATATAATGCGAAGATCCAGGCAGATGCAGTGGTTGTTGTGGAGGCAAGTAACTCATAGGGTTGTACCCTTGAATGGGGGCGTGGGGTTGAGCATTCGATCCCCAAATAGGATTTTACGTACCTTGATATGGCTGGCCTATACTAGGGGGTATAACGGATGTATTTTGAGGTTGTTCCCCCCCAGTTGATTGAGGATTATGTTGTATCAGATGGTTCCAATACTAGGGCAAGGATGGAGGTATTTTTTGTCCATAAGGTGGGGTCGGTGGGGGTTGTCCTCCAATCAGGGGTTATATGCCAATTGGGGGTTGTGTTCCAATTGGGATTTGTGTTCCAATTGGGATTTTCCCTACAAGGGGGGGTTGTGTTAAGCCTCCTTGGTGAAATTGTCCACCAACAAGAATCTCGTAATTTGGTGTGAATGACGGAATGGTGCCACTAGGATCAATGCCTCTGATAAAGGACGGAAAAGGTCCTCTAAAAGGGGGGGGGGAGGAAGTGTCAGAATGAAACCGGGAGGAGAGTGCCTAGAAGAAGTGGGACCACTAGGAGTTCTGGATGTGATTTATGTAGGAACGGGAATAAAGGCATTCAACGCACGGTATCTGGGTGGAAGTGTCGGGGTGACTCTGGGCGAAAGCGGTGTGCCAATAGGGTCTTGGCTAGCTGCGGTAATCCCGGTGTGAAGACTCATAGTATCTGTGTAATGGACCATTTGTAAAGGGAGAGTCAAGATGTGGTCATCTTGCGGAGCTTCTATACCAGGAAAATAATAAGCAGTAGTAAAAGGTACCATGTCTGGATCAGATGTTTTGGGTAGCACAGGTGAGATGGTGATATCAACACCTGATCCTGAGCCAAAGAGATGCCGTCTAAAAATGCCAGTAGACCAAAAAGGATATTAACCCTCAGGTCCTGGAAAAGGTCCAGTCGATGATCCAGAAGACAAAACAACCAATTCTTCGGAAGAATTCACTCACATAATACGTCTCTCGGAGTCAGGGTGAAGTTGAAAGTCCTCTCGAGAATTGGAAATTCAGAATCGTTCTAGAGAGTCAGTTCTTTCCACTTGTGGAGTGGTGACGTCTTGGACTTCACTCTGTTAAGGAGAGCCCTCCGGTGAGTTGGTAGGCAAGGGTTAAGAACCTTCCAAATTTTCTGGGGGTAAGCCTTGCATTCTACATGAACGACATGGAGGGTCAATTGTGAACGAGTTAAAAAATTACGAAAAAAATTCTACGGTCAACTTGGGTAAACAAACAACATGCGCTAGTAAAAATCTAGGAAGAAAAACCAGGCAAACAAGACCTTATAATTTTGAAGTCACTAGTTGGTGATGAAATCCAACGTCGCAACGACAAGATAAAAAGGGGATAGGCGAGGGTGGAAAAGTTACGTTGATGACCTGCTTAGTGGACTTACACCTGGGTGCAAGCTCCCACACATAATCGTGGGTATACCCTCCAAGGAGCCCGAGTGAGTTTGGCCAATGTCGATTCCAGGTACCGTGAATACTTGTCCCTTCATAGTCACCTTGTGTAAGTCCCTAAGAAAATAGGCCACTAAGGTTACCAACAACAACAATAAATCCTGGGGGGACAGTCGACAGTCCGATCCACATGCAAAGGAAGGGTATCTAGCCCGAAATCAGCTTGAGAGGATTCTACTCATCATTGTGGGTATGCCTCCAAGTGACCCCCGTAATACATGAAATATCTAGACCGATATCAACAAAGCAGGGTGAGTAACTCTGTCAATATCAATGCAAACTCGGGTTTGAACCTTGTGTGAGAAGGGCTTCCCAGGATAAAATGTTGCAAATGGAATTTGACACTCCTTACCACAAGATGCTATTGTTTGTTTTGCGCTTTGGAGAGTGTATGTCTCTACCTATTCCAAATCTCTAGCCTAACTAATATTGGTGTAATCGAGTCCTAGAAAAGAGTTACTAGTTTAATTTTAAAATTCGCGCAATATTAGTAAAGGCTATTGTTGCTCAAAGGAGATGGAAATGAAATCGATGTTGTGTGAGACTCTGACCCAACAATGCATAGATAGGAATGAAAGATATCAATTCTTGTTCGATGAATCCTATTTACAGGAGGGAAAGAGGAGTTTTCTGGAACAATCTTGAACTACGATATACAATCTTCTTTAAAATGCAATATCAACGAATCACAAACATTGTCAATTCTCTATTTGTTTTATTTCAACAATTGAATGCCAATATTTTCGAGATAAAAAATTTCTTTTAAAAAGAAAAATGTTTTTTTAATTTTCAAAAGAAACCACATCACAGTGGTGGAACTAAGAAAAGCCAGCAACTAATGAAAAGAAATATACACCAAAAACCCAAAGCAATCTTTCAATGAAGACAAGAATAACAAGCAAACAAGACTAGTCTTTTCAAATGCATGAGGGTAATGATTTTCCAATTAATGAGCAATTGAGAAAGACAATTAATCCCAACTTTTAAACTGATCACCGGCTCCCAACCAAACAAGCACTCAGATTCCAGGATCAGAGATTATATCCTTGCTAAGAAAAGGTCAAGAGATGACAGTTGAGAAAAAATGAACAAGAAGAGCCTTTGATTTCCAAAGACTGATCATTCAACAAATACGAAGTCAAGAAACAATAAATCAGTGGCCCAAGAAGTTCTCTTCAGACACACATACAAATCTGGGTATCTGAGCATACAAAAACCTTAATCCCAAAATTTTGCAAAATGGGTTCGCAGGCAAGCAATGGTGTACAGTGCGAGAATGGAGAATTCTCGCAGGCTAGCCACAAGAAAAGTGTGAGAGGTTCACATTGGACTGCACAGTAGGGTGCGAACTCTAATAGTTCTCGCAGGCAAAAGAAGGGTTCAGTGCGAGAAGGCCTGAAACTAGGCAAAATTTGGAAAAAAGAAAAAAAAATTGAAGGGACTTCTGGACCCAGAGACTCTGTTAGGGTCTCTTGAAGACTCAAAGATCGATAGAAATGAAAAAAGGTAAGGCAAGAGCAAATGGCCAAGGAAAAACACCAAAAACCACTAAAAAATGGGTTGCATCCCCAGTGGATTCACCAATTTTGTTATCGGACTAATCAGTAGGTGCAAACACTAACAGATCTCCCTAGATCCACCTGGATCTAGAACAAAATAGGACAGGACATGACTCTTTCCCTAAGTTGTAATCATTGAATCTGCTAATAGGGAGGAATAAGTGACATACCTTTATATCACTTCTCTAGGTCTCTGTTGCTCCCGCTTCGCTCCGGTGCTCTCATGAGGTCAGGTCCAAGACAACACAAACCAAACAAAGTGAAGATAGAAAAATATATTCAATATCAACTTATGCATATGATCAAGGAATTACACAATAAAGTAAGAATGACTTTATGGGAAAGGGACATTCCGCTATATCATATTAATTGAAAGTAGAAGATACAACTTGATCGCCTTGATGTCACAAGATTCCTTTCAGTGACCCTTGGTTCCAACACACACACTTGCTCTGTATTTGTATGAAGAAGATCCAATTCCTCTTGATAGACTAACTAGAGTCTCCAAGCTTCTGTCTAAGCAGGGTTATTCACACAATTCCTTCACCAATTCTTCAACTAATCTTTCTTAACCTTTTCCATGAGAAACCTTTCAATATATAGGAAAAGGAGAGATGGTTACATGAATGAGGATGATCCCATCAAATCTTAGAAGTCACTAAAATGACAACCATACGAATGCCAACTCATTTTCTAGAAGATTCCCTTCTAGAACCCTCGAGACCTCTTCTCCTTTCCAAGCTTAAAAACAGGTTTGCACCCTGTGTATGGAGCAAACTGCGAGAAGTTTGCACCCTAAATGAAGGTGGCCTGTGAGAATGAGGGATTCTCTCACCCTAGGCCATATGCAGCCTGCGAACTTACTTTGAAAATATGTTTTTAGAAGGACACAAGATCCACTTTTCTCAGGCAAAAAGTCCTTGTTGGGAGCCTAAATACACCATTGTTAATACATCACCAAGATGGCCAAAATCATGTGTAACAGATCTTCCCCATACTAAGGAGGATATTGAGCCCAATGATTCTCTCAATGATGAATCCATGTTCCTTATCAGTATGTCCGATCCTTGGTATGGAGATATTCTTCTCTATCTCCAAACCCAACATTTCCAACCTAGTATTTCATGTGATGAACGACGTTGCATTAGAAACCACTCAAAACGCTACCTCATCATCGATGACACCTTGTACCATCATGGCATTGAAACTTTCCTCTGATGTTGTTTAACCCACGAATATACTGAACAAGTTTTGAATGACTATCACCTTGGAGCTTATGGCGGTCATCTTTCTGGGATGGATACAGTCCAAAAAATTCTATGTGCCAGTTATTTTTGGTCTTCCATATTCAAAGATTTCATTGAGGTCGTTAAAAAATTCCCACCCTATCAGATCTTTCAATGGAAAGCACATAACCACCCAGCTCCACTTCATCCTATTGTCATCGTCATCCCCTTTGCCAAATGGGGCATTGATTTTATGCAATGCAATCCTACCTCAGCTAGGGGGCACAGTTATATCATTTTTTTCATCGATTACTTCACTAACTGGGTTGAGGCTATGCCTACATTTCTTAAAGATGGCCTCACTGCAACATTTTTTATGTTCAACCACATCATCACTCGATTCGGTGTCCCACAATCTATTGTAATTGATAATGGATCCCATTTCCAGAACCAGATGATTGGTGAATTGTGCACCAAGTTAGGTTTTCTCCATGAAAACTCATCCCCCTACTATCCTCAGGCCAATGGACAAGTTGAAGCCATCAAAAAAGTCCTGAAAACCATGCTTCAATGCATGGTGGGAGTGAACAAAACCTCTTGGCACCCTCATATATTCTCCTCACTTTGGGCTTATCAAACTTCAGTTAAAACTGCAACTAGATTTACACCCTTCCAATTGGTATACGAGATAGAAGTGGTATTACCGATCGAATGCGAGATTCCTTCGTTGAAAATTTTTGTAGAAATCTTACCCCACACTTTTGTCGAAGATGAACGATTCTTATATCTGACCAATTTGGATGAAACCCATCGCGATGCTTCTCTCATCAATGAGATGTATAAAAAAAACATAAAACATCAATATGATAAGTCCATCCAACCTCGCACCTTCACAGAAGGAGATCTAGTCCTATTCTATGATCAATATCATGATAAGATGGGGGCAGGGAAGATAGAACCCATGTGGCATGGGCCATACATCATAAAATCTCTGTTACACAGAGGCACCTATGAGTTAGTAAACTACGATGGGATATCTCTCAGTGAGGCCTGCAATGGGATTTACCTCAAGAAGTAATATGCATAGAATATCTTGAATGTGTGCTTTCTACATTACTGTACTATATACTTTTTGAGTTGGTGTGTCTTTTCTTTTGTGTGCATGATTTTTGTCTCAGTTTCTTATAATTTGATTTTTTATTGAATGTGCAAATGAAATCATCCTTTCCCATCTATTTTGGGTTTGTGGATGGCGCTAGTCAACATACCTAGAACATTTCTTCTATAGCTTGGGTCATCTACTACTCTGGAGAGTTACTGAGTTCAGAAGGGATTTGCCTCAGATCTGTAACCAATAACGTTGTAGAGTACTATGTCATCATCGGACTCTTAACTGAAGCCTCTTCTCTAGGTATATCTCAATTGATTATTAACCTTGACTCTCAACTCATGGTCCGTCAACTTAATTATGAGTACGTTGTTCACAATTCTACTTTACTACGTCTCCATCTGAGGATTCGTCGTCTTGAAAGAGATTTTGAATTTATTTAGTACAGACACATATCAAGAGAACTTAACATGATCGTGTATTCGTTAGTGAATTACATGTTGGATTGGTATATTGCGCATAGATAAACATTTGAAACATAAACCATCTATATAAATACATCACATAAAACAAAAAATGCAATATAGATAGGCACTGCAAAACTATATTCTTGGCAGTAAAAGTTTTACATCATACAAAAGTACATCACGAAGAAAAAATTGGTCCTTCATGCCCATAGTATCGTCATAAAGACTACAAAATGTTTGAGGAATCTACTCGTCCTCCTGTATCACGTTGTGCTCCAAAACGTACACTACTGCTCATGCCACCTGTCGTAGCAAATGATTGAGGCCTTCAGAGACCCCCACTATGTGTTGTTGTAAGTGTAAAGGCATATATCTCCTCCTCAAGGGAGGAACACCCATTGTTAAGCCCCAGAGGTTTCTCTCCACCTCCCGGAGCCCTCCCACTATGACGTTGTTCTCAACTGTCACCTGTGCATCCCCACGGCGCCCCAATGATGGCATCTTCACTGGACATGACGCACCTCTGTCTGCATTATGAAAATGAAATGGTGTAGATTCCTCATTCTACAAACAAAAATATTGGTTGCAAGATCATGGTTATATTTCATAACTGATGCGTCCCATTGTATGTCCTTGGGAAGTACCAATTAAGCACTACCTCTAAAATCTACCCTGGCATAAGGGAAGTCCTTAATCACCACTAACTGCCTCCTCCACCATGCGAATAAGTCTGCAGTGAATCTGAAAGATGAGGTCCCATTCCCCAACCTAGGGGAAAGGCTGGTCCACCTCTCGATATGAGGCTCAGTCACGGGACATGCTATCATCCCAACCTGTGGTTGCATCTGAGGTATCCACTCTAAGAAAAATGAAACCAAGAAAGAATCGTATCTGAACTATTTTTGTATGTCAGTCCTGCACTTAGATATCTATTCTTTGACATTCCTCAAGAACCCTGCACTCCAGTTGAATAGTCTTGGTTCCAAAAACTGAATGGAATAAGATATTTTTTATTTATTATCCAAGTGTTCACTAGTGCTCCCTGCCAACTTGTTTATGGAGAATAGAATGGATTGAACTGGTAGGTATCTCAGATATTTTATCACGATCCTTCCACCCACCAACCATGACCCCGGTATGCAATGTTTGGCAACATATGCCTCGGTCGTTTGTGGAGTAGCCCGGTGTCCGAACAAAAGTATGGGAGCCCCTCTCCTCGAGAGCCCCATTAGAAAATATACATCGTCTATCTCAATTTCAATAATATGCGGCCCTATTCGGAATGCTTGCTCAACATCATCCCATAGATCAATCAAGTACTCAAGCAATAGTACTTGTTTTCTCATGTTTTGAAGCTTGAAATATTTGAGCAAGCCACAATTACACAAGGCCACCCTCGATTGAGGGTCTTGGAGAGTGGCGATATCATTGAACTCATGCTCACGCTCTTTCCACTCAATCATGGCTAGCTATAGATGAAACCTGCAAAAACATCAATTAATCATCATTAGCTAAATCCTTATGGAAAGAAATTACCTCATTTTAGCCTTAAAATAAAATAAAAATTGAGTTATGTGCCTAGCTCTCCCTCAAGTAATCTAACAGAGCACTAGCGCCCCCTTAGTTCACACACCAGCATGTTTAAATCATGATCGATGCTCCCCTCGATGCCTTGAGGGAGCATCGATCTAGTTCAATGCTCTAGGGATTCCCAAGGAGCCTAGAACACCTAAACTAGAGGCTAAAATGAAATAAAAAGGCATAAAATAGAAAGAGGAGGAAGAGACAACCAACCTATATTCCAGACGATTCTTAAAATGGTCACCCACAGCTCCTACAATCAATGCTCGAAAATCATTCCAAAAGAGGTAACAACTAAAAGACCAGAGGAGAATGGTAAAAAACAATGGTAAAAATGAATTTTTGACCTAGTTTGGTATTTTATATGTCCAATTTAGTCATTCGTCCTTATTATAGAGTCTATTTTTGGGTTTTTTATTATTTTTTCGAGAAATTACTAATGTCTTATGCCCAGAACAATTTGATTTTACAGGAATTTGAACGGAGTTCTTTCGATGACCTTGTAACAACCAATGAGATTAGTCTTTGTTCTTTCTCGCACTCATAAATACATGATAATGTAACTGAGTATACTTTTATCACTTTTTGGGACTCGTAAAGGTTATACGAAAAAGGAACCCCCTCGAGTCTCCTTTAAGCTCTTTTCAGACTCTATAAACATGAAAAGATTATCAAGTGATCTTGCTTCCTTTCATGCTCGTTAAAAGGTTTGAAAGGGAATCTTCTTAGTAATAGCTTATCTCTTTTTCGGACCTCAGAGATTAAAATTATGAAAAAGGACAACCCTAGATTCGCCTTTAAGTTCTTTTCAGACTCTCTAAATATGAAAAACCACAGATTTTTCCTTCTCTGGACTCGCTAAACTACACATTAAAGGGCCTATATGGGGATGAACCCTTACTTCTTCTAGTTTGTTGAACAAAGGAAGAGGAACTTACCGAAGGTTAGTTATATTGAGCATGTGTTACCCTCTTCGAGGTCATTAAATTAAAAAGAGGTACTCATCTATCTGGATGGGGGAAAAAATTGAAGGAAGTGGGTCAAGTTTCTTGAAAACTTTTGTAAACAGCTCTTGCAGTCACCTTTGAACATGACACTTGTTTTAACCTTCACAATGAACACTTGGATAATCTTCTAAACCGTTGCACTGTACCAATATTATGCGTATTTCCACTCCTTTGCATCATCCAAATAATTCCTCAGCACTCGCTGCATTATCTTTTGGTCCACTCTACCTTTATGTTGCCAAGTCTCATGTTGTGCCTCAGTGTTCAAGGGAAGTTTCCTCCTTGGGAGTCAACCATCCAAAAAATTTCTAGTTTCCGTACACGTGTCAGTCTGTGTTCATCTACTATATCTTATCACTTTCCTATGTTAGTTTCATGTCGATGATGGGGGATACATCAAGGCCCTCCTTCGATAAGTCTGTTCATGTCAAATTCAACACATCATCTAAGAATTAGACTTAGAAACCAGTTAGTACCTTGGGACCTGCATGCCTCAATGGTTTTACATCATTGACCTCTGATCGGATTATTCCACGAATGTTCGAACTCAGCTCATTTATTCACATTCATTGGATTGTACTAGGTTACCTTGGGAATCATTGACATCATTGGCGATTTCCCTCGCACTTGTTAACGGTTTACCTCAACGACTGGTAATCAAGTGGTTTCTACCATGTTAAACATCAAAATATTTATTCACATGGATAGATTTGTACCACATCAGGATTGGGATGAAGACCCTGGGTTGAGCATTCATTATGACATATTCTTTACCCAGGTTGTGAAGGAGGTTATCTGACCACCTTGATACTCATATTGTCACATAGATCCATGTTGTATTGGTCTGTGGCTATGTTTTATCATCTTATAGATCCACTGTGTATTTTGCATGGCTACGATCAGTTCATGTCATAGAATTATGGATCCAAATTGTATCTATGGTGGGCATACTCTTAGTTAATATCATCATGGATCCGCAGTGTATTTATTGGCGGCCATACTTTGAGTCATTTATAGTCCTAGCATAGGCATGCCTACCTCGGGAATGGAATACACATTTAAAATTGTTTGATGGTTGTCTACAGCTTCTACCAGGTTCCTTGACTCCATACCCTTTCTTCGAAGAATCTACAAAGTGTTTCAGTCATCATCTTTTATTTTATGACTTCACACTTTGGGGGGAAATCTGTTACACGTCAAATTTCCTCACTTCGATAATGTCACATCCTCATTGTCGTAAGTGTCACACTTTTTTCACAAGTGTCGTAAGTGTCGCAATGTTTTCAAATAAGTGTCACATCGTGAACGACACCTTGGAAACATGTGATACAAACCCTCAGACATGTTAGAATAAGAAGCCCCATCATTTGATAGTCGTAACAAAGTGTTTTTCTATGAGAAATGGTCATCTTGGAAACTTTTCGAAGATCGGCGCTCTCCTGCTCATATGAAGGGAGCACTAGCACTCTTTGTCTATCTAGCAGGGAGCATTGTAGCACTCTTTTTCCCATTGTAAGGGAGCTCTGAATTGGTTGATAAAATATGGGAAGAAATCCCCTTTTCTCTAAGGACACCTATGGATGGATCGAGTTGGTTTGGCTGGAATCTAACCCTTAGGCTGCATATAAGGGAGATATCACAACTGATGGATTCATATCCTCAACCAATCCCAAATATAACCAAGGTGGTTGAGCCTCTCAAAGCCTATGAATGGAGGCATTCTCATGGTGAGCAAGGAGGATAAATTATCAACAAAGCATTGTTATTCTAATCATGGATCTTTCGAGAAAGGGTTGGACAAGGAGGACTTGGGGAGGTTGTTGCAACATCATCTGAAGATTGTAAATGTCTCTTTAAAGTTCTCATCAATATACTTGGCCTATTTCCTTCTAATATGTGTTTACATGTATTTGTCTATGCTTGTTTTAATCCTTCATAGATAGATTGGTTTTGTCTAATCCATTAGATTAGGAAATAGTTGTTTGTATTTTGTGATCCATTGCAGGTGCTAGTTGGAACTTGTGGACTAGAGCAGCGAGGACAAACTTTGAAAGTGAGGTACATCATACTATCCCTCTTACTCTCTTTTTTGATAGGCATAATTAGTCTATAGTAATGGTAGTGTCCAAAGGTAGTTTTCTGTCTCAATAGAGGGGTCTATACTAAGAGGGAACATTCACCTGTCTGCAGGGGAATTATTCTATAACAATCATGTTCGGATGCCTGTAAGGTTTGGAGGCAACTCGGAACAGGTAAAATTTGATGTAATATATATATATATAATAGTTGTTAATATGATTATATGATCACAATATCTAATTTTTTTTAATTTTACAATTATTTTCATAAATTTTATTGATTGATTTATTGTGTTAGGTGACCATGGAGAGTCACCTGCAACGACATCCATCCAGGGTGACCATGGAAATTCACCCGTTGTGCCGCATCAAGTAAATGTTAATAGTAACTAAATATCATTAGAATAACTAAATTTATTTAATGTTAAAATTAATTTCCTTAATTTTATTGTTTGATATTTTTAGTCCACACTCGATGTGGTTTATGAGGTGATTGAGGAACAAATTTTTTATTCAACAAATCCAATGGAAATTGTTAGGAAGGCCCTGAAAAAGGAAAACATAGAATTACTTCGTTTGATTAGAAGAAGACCCATGATGGGGGAGATCAGTGCAATAATTAATGATTTGAAATCTAAAATACATTATTATGGGGTAAGTGGCATCTTTACATAATTTTATTAGCTATGACATATATTCGTTTATGATTTTTAGTTTTATATTTTTTATATGATCTGATAAAGTCAAGTATTACTTTTGTAGGATTTTTTAAAACCCAAGAATGGACAATCTACAGAGACTGTTATTGGTACCAGTGATGCTCTAGTGCGACCACAATGTCGACATAGCATACCAGTGAGGATTTTTTACTCTCCTAAGGTTGGCCTCGAATCAAATGATGAGCATATTGATTTTGAGCAGCGTGACATGCCCGAGCAGGGCCATACAGACATTGGGACTCCACATGATGTTGGAGACAAACCTGTTGAGACCATTTCCCACTTCCAAGTTTCCCTCCCCTTTCTATCTTCCCAATTTTGTTTTCTATTTATTTTCCCTCTTCTATACTTACATGAATTCCCCTTTTCCTTTTTCCCTTCTATTCTCCCTTTCTTGTTACTATACTTAGTCATTTTTCTTTTTAGAATGGTGGGTTTGGGGGTTGGAGGACTCGTGGGTTCTCACTCCCATTCATATTCCCATATCATGAGTCTGACTAATCATTGTATTATCCTAAACTTAACCATTTCTGTAGTCGTGGGTTTGTGGGTTCAAGCTTTCATATCCCATGTTCCACGATATCCATTTTTCACCCAAAAGATCCACAATATACATTTTGACCATTGGACTCCCTGATATCCTAAGTATCTCATCTCTCCTATATTGAGTTCGACCAACTGCATTACAAAACTTAGCCTATTTTCAACCTTTTTCAACCATGGGTTCGCGGGTTCTCGAGTCGGCGGGTTCAAAAAAAATCCCAAATCCTAATTTTCTCTCATTCGTCCCCGCCATCCTCGTGATTTTCTCAATACACATTTAAGAATGGTTTAATGCTACTAAATCATCATGCAGGTTCCGTAAATATCGTCATTAATAAGAGAAGGGATCAAGGAGATTTTTTCATTAAACCGCATTAAAGCATGATTTTACGAAGATTATATTATGGTTATCTCTCTCAAGCGCCCATTGAAAATATTATCTAGATTAAAGGAAAACTGTCGTCAACTTATGGTAGCAGCAACTCGACAACAGTTCTATAGAGATACTTTGATATTTTTGGACGAGAAGACCATAAATTTCAGTGGTCTAGAGAGTATTCTTACTATTCATCCCCTTCTTCTCAAAAGAAAGTGATCTGGATGTCCAGAATTGGTCGTGTAGGGTGTGTCCCTGAGGCTTTTGACTACGAGGAACTAGTTCCATGGTGTGTTGAGAAATATATACCAATTCAGTAGATTATTCAACTTCAATACCATTCTCCCATCTCTCTTTCACCTCAAGTGTTCTGTAATATGTTGAAAGTCCCTGAACCAACACTCACTTTCAAAGGAGAGGATTGCAGGGATTTCCTAAAAAAGCATGACAACGACATGGAACTCTTGCCTGAATTCTTGGAGAATCCCATGGCCATCCCTGAAGATATTACCAGATTGCAAGTCAACTCGTTCAAAAACTCCTTTCAGGAAATTTCTTCGTAATTCACCTGGGTGGTAGGCCAAGAAAGTACTACCAACATTTCTTGTATGATTCTTTATATCTTATATTTTACTGTCAAAGAGAAAGCCATTTTCGATTGGGAAAATTTGATTTCCATTCAAATCTCTTCCCAATTGTCACAGTAAAAAAAAGATAAGAAATTATTTATGGTCTCTTATTTGGTGTTTGTGATAGAATATTGTTGTCAATTTCCTAAATTGTTTATCTGTAAGAAGGTGAACTGTGAATTTGACCCAATTACCTTCTGGTACCAATTGTTATGGAGACACAAATCTTATTTGCATTTATATGAAGCTTTCAATGATTTTGTCTCAGTTTTTTAAGGATTGTTATTTGTAAAATATACCTCCAGAATATCCGACCAGGCAAGTAAATTCCTAGATAAAAAGGGGATGTTGGAGTAAATGGAAAACTACAATGTTATCAGGATTTTTGGTTCTAAGTAAAATCCCTCCTTTCTTCCATTTCATATATCTGATAGAATGTTTATTACAAAAGTCACAAGCCAATATAATTTCTGGTTGCACTTTTTTCATGAGAAACAAAAAAATAAATTCATACCCTTTCCTTGGAAAATTGGCGAATTTATATTCAAAAATATAAAAAAAAATCGATGAATTTGCAAACCACTTCCACAATCTGAATCTCAAGTATGTTGAAAGGATAAAAGGGTTTGGCCCTAAAGGAATTTTTGTGTAACATATACTAACAATTCAACCATTCATTTATCCATATTATTCTAAGTGAAGAAGAAGATAATAATTTAGGTGCTCCTACTCACAATGTTGGTGACTTGGAAATGATACTCACTACCAATGAATTTTACAAGCAGAAAGGTAAGGGTCCTAGAGAGAAGAGTTCCCATTCCCCAACTGTTACTCCTAAGACTACAACATCTCGGAGAAATTCTCCAGCAACCCACCCATCTAGAAAAGTGACAAACAGTAGTTCAAGTGGTGGAGGAGACAAGAATCCCCCTTTGGGAAAAATTGAGAGCTCACACAAGCTTCCTCTAAGAAAAAAGAGGAAAAATGTCGTTCAAGAGGAAGAAGACCGACACATATAGATTGAAATCAATAGATTCTCCATTGAATATATGGAGCTCGAGGCAAACATCGAGAAACATTTTCCCCCACTGGATCAATCAGGAAACAAGGCTCACCATAATACATCTTTGGAAATCATTGAGAATGAGACCTTCAATGAAGAAGAGTCATTTGTTTTTCAGAGCGTTGACTTTGACATGGAATCCAAGAAATTAATTATTGATAAAAGTGATGTGAAGAATAAGAAAGTAAAATCTTGTTCAGAGGTTGACCTAAGAGATTGTTATCCACATTTTTGGTTATCGAGATGATGACATGATAATGACATGGTGATAGAAGATCTAACTCTTCATTAAGATCATTTTCATGAAGAAAGTTACATTTATCAGCTTCTCAAAATCACACTTTTGAAGATAGTACGTAGGCTGCATATATATTGCCCTGCGGAAATACTTGATTTCCGCAGGCTGCATTCAGTCTGACTGCGGATTTTCCGCACTGTGTTAATGGTCAGGGTGCGGAAATGTTTCTTAAGGGAGAAAACGAATAAGTTATCGATCCTTCTAGAAGGAATCTTCTAGAAGGATGAGTTGGAGTTCGAATGGTTGGCAAATTAATGAATCTCCAGATATCTTGGGATTACATTCTATCCAAGTAACTAAACAATCTTTTCCTATATATTGAAGAGATGATTCATGGAAAG